>WFAB01002163.1:0-10000 GCA_018977245.1 Lethenteron camtschaticum
GTCCCCGGTCTCTCAGTCCCGTGTCTCTCATCCCGTGTCTCTCAGTCCGTGCGTGTCCCCGTGTCTCTCACCCGTTTGTCCCGTGTCTCTCAGTCCCCGTGTCTCTCAGTCCCGTGTCTTCATCCGTGCTTCAGCCGTGTCTCTCAGTCCCGTGTCTCTCATCGTCCTCGTCCGTGTCTCTCACGGCTCCGTCGTGTCTCTCAGTCCCGTGTCTTCAGTCCCGGCCTCAGTCGTGTCTTCAGTCCCGTGTCTCTCAGTCCCGTGTCTCTCAGTCCCCGTGCTTAGTCCGTGTTCTCAGTCCCGTGTCTCTCATCCGTGTTCCAGCCGTGTCTCTCAGTCCCGTGTCTCTCAGTCTCCGTGTCTCTCAGTCCCGTGTCTCTCAGTCCCGTGTCTCTCAGTCCCGTGTCTCTCAGTCCCGTGTCTAGTCGTTCTTTCACGTGTCTTCTCCGTGTCTCTCAGTCCCGTGTCTCTCAGTCCCGGCTCGCGTGTCTCTCAGTCCCGTGTCTCTCAGTCCCCGTGTCTCTCAGTCTCCGTTCTCTCAACCCGTGTCTTCACTCTTTGTTTCATCCGTGTCTCTCAGTCCGTGTCTCTCAGTCCCGTGTCTCTCAGTCCCCGGTCTTTCAGTCCGTGTCTCCAGCGCTCATCCCGTGTCTCTCACGGTCTTCAGTCCGTGTCTCTCCCCGGCTCAGTCAGTTTCAGTCCCTGCTTAGTCCTGTTCCAGTCCCCGTGTCTCTCAGTCCCCGTGTCTCTCAGTCCCCGTGTTCATCCGTCACTGCTTCAGCCCGTGTCTCTCAGTCCCGTGTCTTAGTCCTTCTTCAGCCGTGTCCTCAGCCCGTGTCTCTCAGTCCCGTGTCTCTCAGTCCCGTGTCTCTCATTCCCCGTGTCTCTCAGTCCCGTGTCTCTTCAGTCCCGTGTCTTTCAGTCCCGTGTCTCTCAGTCCCTGTCTCTCCGTGTCTCTCATTCCCCGTGTCTCTCGTCCCGTGTCTCCGTGTCCCCGTGTCTCTCAGTCCCTGTGTCTCAGTTCCCCGTGTCTCTCAGTCCCGTGTCTCTCATTCCCCGTGTCTCAGTCCCCGTGTCTCCGTGTCCCCGTGTCTTCGTCCCCGTGTCTCTCAGTCCCCGTGTCTCTCAGTCCCCGTGTCTCTCAGTCCCGTGTCTCCGTGTCCCGTGTCTCTCAGTCCGTGTCTCTCAGTCCGTGTCTCTCAGTCCCCGTGTCTCAGTCCGTGTCTCTCAGTCCCGTGTCTCCGTGTCCCGTGTCTCTCAGTCCGTGTCTCTCAGTCCCCGTGTCTCTCAGTCCCCGTGTCTCTCAGTCCCGTGTCTCCGTGTCCCGTGTCCCCGTGTCTCTCAGTCCCGTGTCTCTCAGTCCCGTGTCTCTCATTCCCGTGTCTCTCAGTCCCGTGTCTCTCAGTCCCGTGTCTCTCAGTCCGTGTCTCTCATTCCCCGTGTCTCTCAGTCCCGTGTCTCTCAGTCCCGTGTCTCTCAGTNCCCATGTCTCCGTGTCCCCGTGTCTCTCCCCGTGTCTCTCAGTCCCCATGTCTCTGTCCCCGTGTCTCTCAGTCCCGTGTCTCTCAGTCCCGTGTCTCTCAGTCCCGTGTCTCTCCCCGTGTCTCCGTGTCTCTCAGTCCCGTCCCGTGTCTCTCAGTCCCGTGTCTCTCAGTCCCGTGTCTCCGTGTCCCCGTGTCTCTCAGTCCCGTGTCTCTCAGTCCCCATGTCTCCGTGTCCCGTGTCTCTCAGTCCCCGTGTCTCTCAGTCCCGTGTCTCTCAGTCCCGTGTCTCTCATTCCCTGTCTCTCAGTCCCGTGTCTCTCAGTCCCCGTGTCTCTCAGTCCCCATGTCTCCGTGTCCCGTGTCTCTCAGTCCCGTGTCTCTCAGTCCCCATGTCTCCGTTCCCGTGCTCTCAGTCCCCGTGTCTCTCAGCCCGTGTCTCTCAGCCCGTGTCTCTCAGTCCCGTGTCTCTCAGTCCCGTGTCTCTCAGTCCCCGTGCTCTCAGTCCCGTGTCCCCGTGTCTCTCAGTCCCGTGTCTCTCAGTCCCCGTGTCTCTCAGTCCCGTGTCTCTCAGTCCCGTGTCTTCAGTCCCGTGTCTCTCAGTCCCCGTGTCTCTCACCCCGTGTCTCTCAGTCCCCGTGTCTCTCAGTCCCCGTGTCTCTAGTCCCCGTGTCTCTCAGTCCCGTGTCTTTCAGTCCCGTGTCTCTCCCCTGTCTCTCCCCTGTCTCTCACCCTGTCTCTCAGCCCTGTCTCCGTGTCTCCGTGTCTCTCAGTCCCGTGTTCTCAGTCCCGTGTCTCTCAGTCCCTGGTCTCTCAGTCCCGGTTCTCTCAGTCCCGTGTCTCTCAGTCCGTGTCTCTCAGTCCCGTGTCTCTCAGTCCCGTTCTCTCAGTCCCCGTGTCTCTCAGTCCCCCCCGTGCTCTCAGTCCCGTGTCTCTCAGTCCCGTGTCTCTCCCCTGTCTCTCAGCCCTGTCTCTCAGTCCCGTGTCTCTCAGCCCTGTCTCTCAGTCCCGTGTCTCTCAGTCCCGTGTCTCTCAGTCCGTGTCTCTCAATCCCGTGTCTCTCAGTCCCGTGTCTCTCAGTCCCGTGTCTCTCAGTCCCGTGTCTCTCAGTCCCCGGTCTCTCAGTCCCCGTGTCTCTCAGTCCCGTGTTCTCAGTCCCGTGTCTCTCAGTCCCGTGTCTCTCAATCCGTGTCTCTCAGCCCTGTCTCTCAGCCCTGTCTCTCACCCTGTCTCTCAGCCCTGTCTCTCACCCGTGTCTCTCAGTCCCCGTGTCTTCAATCCCGTGTCTCCAGTCCCCGTGTCTCTCAGTCCCCGTGTCTCTCAGTCCCTCTCAGCCCCGTGTCTCTCATCCCCGTGTCTCTCAGTCCCGTGTCTCTCAGTCCCCGTGTCTCTCAGCCCCCGTGTCTCTCAGTCCCGTGTCTCTCAGTCCCGTGTCTCTCAGTCCCGTGGTTCTCAGTCCCCGTGTCTCTCAGTCCCGTGTCTCTCAGTCCCGTGTCTCTCAGTCCCGTGTCTCTCAGTCCGTGTCTCCCAGTCCCCGTGTCTCTCAGTCCCGTGTCTCTCAGTCCCATGTCTCTCAGTCCGTGTCTCTCAGTCCCCGTGTTCTCAGTTCCCGTGTCTCTCAGCCCCGTGTCTCTCAGTCTCGTGTCTCTCAGTCCCGTGTCTCTCAGTCCCGTGTCTCTCAGTCCCGTGTCTCTCAGTCCCGTGTCTCTCAGTCCCCGTTCTCTCAGTCCCGTGTCTCTCAGTCCCGTGTCTCTCAGTCCCGTGTCTCTCAGTCCCCGTGTCTCTCAGTCCCGTGTCTCTCAGTCCGTGTCTCTCAGTCCCGTGTCTCTCAGTCCCGTGTCTCTCGTCCCGTGTCTCTCAGTCCGTGTCTCTCAGTCCCGTGTCTCTCAGTCCCGTGTCTCTCAGTCCCCGTGTCTCTCACGTGTCTCTCAGTCCCGTGTCTCTCAGTCCCGTGTCTCTCAGTCCCGTGTCTCGTCCGTTCTCAGTCCCCGTGTCTCCTCCCGTGTCTCTCAGTCCCCGTGTCTCTCAGTCCCCGTGTCTCTCAGTCCCCGTGTCTCCCCGTGTCTCTCAGTCCCGTGTCTCTCAGTCCCGTGTCTCTCTGTCCCCGTGTCTCTCAGTCCCCGTGTCTCTCAGTCCCCGTGTCTCCAGTCCCCGTGTCTCTCAGTCCCGTGTCTCTCAGTCCCCGTGTCTCTCAGTCCCGTGTCTCTCAGTCCCGTGTCTCTCAGTCCCGTGTCTCTCAGTCCCGTGTCTCTCCCCGTGTCTCTCAGTCCCGTGTCTCCCAGCCCGTGTCTCTCAGTCCCGTGTCTCTCAGTCCCGTGTCTCTCAGTCCCGTGTCTCTCAGTCCCTGTGTCTCTCCCCGTGTCTCTCAGTCCCCGTGTCTCTCAGTCCCGTGTCTCTCAGTCCCTGTGTCTCTCAGTCCCCGTGTTTCTCTTCCAGTCCCGTGTCCTCAGTCCCCGGTCTCTCAGTCCCCGGTGTCTCTCAGTCCCACGTGTCTCTCAGTCCCGTGTCTCTCAGTCCCCGTGTCTCTCAGTCCCGTGGTCCGGTCTCTCAGTCCCGTGTCTCTTCCCCGTGTTCTCAGTCCCGTGTCTCTCAGTCCCGTGTCTCTCAGTCCCCGTGTNCTCCAGTCCCCGTGTCTCTCAGTCCCCGTGTCTCTCAGTCCCGTGTCTCTCAGTCCCCCCGTGTCTCTCAGTCCCGTGTCTCTCANGTCCCTGTGTCTCTCAGTCCCGTGTCTCTCAGTCGCGTGTCTCTCAGTCCCGTGTCTCTCATCCCGTGTCTCTCAGTCCCGTGTCTCTCAGTCCCCGTGTCTCCAGTCCCGTGTCTCTAGTCCCGTGTTCTCAGTCCCGTGTCTCTCAGTCCCCGTGTCTCCAGTCCCGTGTCTCTCAGTCCCGTGTCTCTCAGTCCCCGTGNTCTCAGTCCGTGTCTCCAGTCCCGTGTCTCTCAGTCCCGTGTCTCCCAGTCCCGTGTCTCTCAGTCCCGTGTCTCCCAGTCCCCGTGTCTCTCAGTCCCCGTGTCTCCAGTCCCGTGTCTCTNCAGTCCCGTGTCTCCAGTCCCGTGTCTCTCAGTCCCGTGTCTCTCAGTCCCGTGTCTCCCCCCGTGTCTCTCAGTCCCGTGTCTCTCACCCCCCCCCCCCCGTGCCTCCAGTCCCCGTGTCCCCAGTCCCGTGTCTCTCAGTCCCCGTGTCTCTCAGTCCGCTCCCCGTGTCTCTCAGTCCCCGTGTCTCTCAGTCCCCCCCCCGTTCTCTCAGTCTCCGTGTCTCTGTGTCTCGTGTCTCTCAGTCCCGTGTCTCTCAGTCCCGTGTCTCTCAGTCCCCCGTGTCTCTCAGTCCCCGTGTCTCTCAGTCCCCGTGTCTCTGTGTCTCTGTGTCTCCGTGTCTCTGTGTCTCCGTGTCTCTCACCCCGTCTCCGTGTCTCTGTGTCTCCGTGTCTCTGTGTCTCTGTGTCTCCGTGTCTCTCAATTCCCATGTCCCGTGTCTCTGTGTCTCCGTGTCTCTGTGTCTCCGTGTCTCCGTGTGCAGTCCCGGTTCTTCACTCTGCTGTGTCAGCTGGAGAGCATTGAGACCATCATGGAGTTCTACAAGCGATACTTCATCCCCTCGGTGCACCACGCACCGCACCAACCACACCGCAACCGCACTGCCCACACTGCCCACACCCAACCGCCTGCAACCGCACGCTAACCACACTGCAACCACACCGCAACCACACCGCAACCACACTGCAACCCACCCAACCGCACTACACCACACTGCAACACACCGCAACCGCACTGCAACCACACTGCCCACACTGCAACCCACCGCACCGCACCGCCCACACCGCAACCACACCGCCCCCCGCCCGCACTGCCCACACTGCAACCCACTGCAACCCACCGCAACCACACCGCACACACGCAACCACCTGCAACCACACTGCCCGCACTGCAACCCACCGCACCGCAACCACACCGCAACCACACCCAACTCACCGCAACCACACTGCAACCCACCCAACCACACTGCAACTCCACCCAACCACCTNCAACCACACCGCAACCACACCGCAACCACACTGCAACCACACTGCAACCACACTGCACCCCCACAACCGCACCGCAACCACACCCCCGCACTACCACACGCAACCACACTGCAACCACACCGCACCGCACCGCAACCGCAACCGCACCGCAACCACACCGCAACTCCACCGCAACCACACTGCAACTCCACCGCAACCGCACTGCAACTCCACGCAACCACACTGCAACCACACCGTAACCACACCGCAACCACACGCAACCACACGCAACTCCACGCAACCACACTGCAACCACACCGCACCCACGCAACCGCACGCAACCCACCGCAACCGCACGCACTCCACCGCAACCGCACGCACCCACCGCAACTGCACACACACAAGCACACAAACACCAACACACACACCACGNCACCCACACACCCACACCGCATCCACCGCAACCGCACTGCAACTCCACCCAACCGCACTGCAACTCCACCGCAACCGCACACACACAAGCACTACAAACACCAACCACACCACAACCACACCCACAACACAACCATACCACAACCGCACCGACCACAACCTCTGCAAACAGCGACCACCGCACAACCACAACACAATCGTACCACAACGGCACCACAACCACACCACAACCATACCACAACCACACCAACCACAATCCCTACAAACACTAACCACACCACACACCATAACCACAACAAACACCACAACCACACACAAGACCTCTGATCACCATGTTACTATGACTTGGAGATGTTAACTACCTCGCCCGGTATGCAGGAGGTCGTGGGTTCAATCCCAACCCTGACGCCTGCTGTATATTTGGAGTTTGCGTGTCTCTCTCTCATCATGATCACGGTGGCTAGGAGATGTTAACTACCTCGCCTGGTATGCAGGAGGTCGTGGGTTCAATCCCAACCCTGACGCCTGCTGTATATTTGGAGTTTGCGTGTCTATCTCTCTCATCATCACGGTGGCTAGGAGATGTTAACTACCTCGCCTGGTATACAGGAGGTCGTGGGTTCGATCCGACCCTGACGCCTGCTGCTGTATATTTGGAGTTTGCGTGTCTCTCTCTCATCATCATCACGGTGGCTAGGAGATGTTAACTANCTCGCCCGGTCTACAGGAGGTCGTGGGTTCGATCCCGACCCTGACACCTGCTGCTGCTGTAGATTTGGAGTTTGTGTGTCTCTCTCTCTCATCATCACGGTGGCTAGGAGATGTTAACTACCTCGCCTGGTATACAGGAGGTCGTGGTTCAATCCCGACCCTGACGCCTGCTGCTATATATTTGGAGTTTGCGTGTCTCTCTCATCATCATCACGGTGGCGAGGAGATGTTAACTACCTCGCCTGGTCTACAGGAGGTCGTGGTTCAATCCCGACCCTGACACNTGCTGCTGTACATTTGGAGTTTGTGTGTCTCTCTCTCATCATCATCACGGTGGCGAGGAGATGTTAACTACCTCGCCTGGTATACAGGAGGTCGTGGGTTCGATCCCGACCCTGACGCCTGCTGCTGTATATTTGGAGTTTGCGTGTCTCTCTCTCATCATCATCACGGTGGCTAGGAGATGTTAACTACCTCGCCGGTATGCAGGAGGTCGTGGGTTCAATCCCGACCCTGACACCTCTATATTTGGAGTTTGCGTGTCTCTCTCTCATCATCATCACGGTGGCTAGGAGATGTTAACTACCTCGCCTGGTATACAGGAGGTCGTGGGTTCAATCCAACCCTGAAGCCTGCTGTATATTTGGAGTTTGCGTGTCTCTCTCNCTCTCTGTGGTGAGATGTTAACTACCTCGCCCGGTATGCAGGAGGTCGTGGTTCAACCAACCCTGAAGCNTGCTGCTGTATATTTGGAGTTTGCGTGTCTCTCTCTCATCATCATCACGGTGGCTAGGAGATGTTAACTACCGTCGCCTGGTATACAGGAGGTCGTGGTTCAATCCGACCCTGACTCCTGCTGTATATTTGGAGTTTGGTGTCTCTCTCTCATCATCATCACGGTGGCTAGGAGATGTTAACTACCTCGCCTGGTATACAGGAGGTCGTGGTTCAATCCGACCCTGACGCCTGCTGCTGTATATTTGGAGTTTGCGTGTCTCTCTCTCATCATCATCACGGTGGCTAGGAGATGTTAACTACCTCGCCCGGTCTACAGGAGGTTGTGGGTTCGGTCCCGATCCTAATGCCTGCTGTATATTTGGAGTTTGCGTGTCTCTCTTTCTCATCATCATCACGGTGGCTAGGAGATGTTAACTACCTCGCCTGGTATACAGGAGGTCGTGGTTCAATCCCGACCCTGAGCCTGCTGCTGTATATTTGGAGTTTGCGTGTCTTTCTTTCTCATCATCATCACGGTGGCTAGGAGATGTTAACTACCTCGCCTGGTCTACAGGAGGTCGTGGGTTNNGCTGCTGTATATTTGGAGTTTGCGTGTCTCTCTCATCATCATCACGGTGAGATGTTAACTACCTCGCCTGGTATACAGGAGGTCGTGGGTTCAATCCCGACCCTGACGCCTGCTGTATATTTGGAGTTTGCGTCTCTCTCATCATCATCACGGTGGCTAGGAGATGTTAACTACCCGCCCGGTCTACAGGAGGTTGTGGGTTCGATCCCGATCCTAATGCCTGCTGTATATTTGGAGTTTGCGTCTCTGTCTCTCATCATCATCACGGTGGCTAGGAGATGTTAACTACCTTCGCCTGGTACACAGGAGGTCGTGGTTCAATCCCGACCCTGACGTCGTGCTGTATATTTGGAGTTTGCGTGTCTCTCTCTCTCATCATCACGGTGGCGAGATGTTAACTACCTCGCCTGGTACACAGGAGGTCGTGGTTCAATCCGACCCTGAGCCTGCTGCTGCTGTATATTTGGAGTTTGCGTTCTCTCTCTCTCATCATCACGGTGAGGAGATGTTAACTACCTCGCCTGGTATGCAGGAGGTCGTGGGTTCAATCCTGACCCTGACACCGCTGTACATGGAGTTCGTGTCTCTCTCCCGTGGTCGCGTGGTTTTTCTCCGGGTACCTCCGGTTTTTCCCTCCACATTTAGAATCAGCATCACGAGTTTAGAGTCTTTGGCTGCTGATATATATTTCCACAGTGATGAGNCACTTCGTAGTCATTTGTGATTGGTCGTTTCTGAAAGAGAGCTACGTAGACTATGTGGTAAAATAAAACAAAAAAGTTGAGTTTACAAGGCTTGTAAGATTTACCCACAAGACACTCAGAAGCACTCACCGTCGCTGCTATGCGTCTCAGTGGAGCCTCACCCTGGTCAAATGAATAAGTAATATTGAAAAAATAAAAACACGCTTTAATGAAATGAACCGTACTGGTAATGAAAGAACTCCACGACTTCATGAAGTGGTTTACACTATGAGACCTCCTTTACCAGTGGCAAAATATAATAATAGGTTTTTTTTACCCTTTTAACTGGTACAACATCTGACATCTTTATACAAGGCATCATGTTTGCAATAACCACAACGCAAGCAGTCAAAATGCAAACAAAAAGAAACAACTCTGATGATGATAATGATATGCACTGTCCATTTTGTACCAGTTAACAGGGTAAAAACCTATTATTATTCATGAAGTGGCCCCAAAGTTTGCCACAACGTAAGGGACCGTGGCCAATTACAGCCAACGTGAGTTGAGCGTGGACAATTAGACCCAAGCCGAAACATAACATGTAAAAAATAACGTTTTAAAATATTTATTTTTATTATGATAGAATATAGCATTGTCATCAGTATGACACAAGTATACCACGTTTGCAGTCGATACCACATTGGGAAGTGGGTTAAATTGAGTTACAAGATTTGAGGGTACAACAACGGACAGAGTGAGTTCAATAAAAAAAGCGTGTAATAAAAATCGTTGATGGTTTTAAACGCGTAGTTTCTCGCGTACAGCTACTACAACACACCGTCACAACCTTCGTCACCGCGGGTCGCCGAGGTTGGCTGTTGTTACAACCTTGCCTGGTCCACCTTGTCAGAAACACGTGCGCGTGTGTTGATGTTGTCGTGCTGACATAGCGTTGACATTGTGCTGATGCTGTTGTGTTGATGGTGTCGCGTTTGTGTTACGTTGACGTTACGGTGATGCCGTTGTGGGGTTGATGTTTTGTCGATGTGTGATGATGTTATGATGATGTTGTTGATGTTGTTGTTGATGTTGTTGTTGGTGTGATGATGTTGATGTTGCTGATGTTGTTGCTGTTGTTGTTGTGATGATGTTGATGTTGTTGATGTTGTTGATGTTGTTGTTGTGATGATGTTGTTGTTGATGTTGTTGATGATGTTGTTGATGTTGTTGTTGCTGTGATGATGTTAATGTTGTTGATGTTTTGTGATGGGTGATGATGTTATGATGTTGTTGATGTTGTTGTTGATGCATGTTGTTGGTGTGATGATGTTGTTGATGNTGCTGATGTTGTTGATGTTGTTGTTGTGATGATGTTGTTAATGTTGT
>WFAB01002163.1:15000-54744 GCA_018977245.1 Lethenteron camtschaticum
CACTCACTCACTAACACACTCACTCACTAACACACTCACTCGCTAACACACTCACTCACACACTCACTCACTAACACACTCACTCACTAACACACTCACTCACACACTCACTCACTAACCACTCACTCGCTAACACACTCCCTAACACACTCACTCACTAACACACTCACTCACTAACACACACACACTCACTCACTAACACACTCACACACTCACTCACACTCACTCACTATACACACTCACTACACACTCACACACACTCACATCACACACACTCACTCACACACTCACTAACACACTCACGTCACTACACACTCACTCACTAACACACTCACTCACTAACACACTCACTCGCTAACACACTCACTCGCTACACACTCACTCACACACTCACTCACTAACACACTCACTCACTAACACACTCACTCACTAACACACTCACTCGCTAACACACTCACACACTCACTCACTCACTAACACGCTCCCTCACACACTCACACACTCACTCACTCACTNACACACTCACTCACACTCACTCACTTACACACACTCACTCACACACACTCATCACACTCACTCACTCACTCACTCACACACTCACTCACTAACACACTCACTCACTAACACACTCACTCGCTAACACACTCACTCACTAACACACTCACTCGCTAACACACTCACTCACACACTCACTCACTAACACACTCACTCACTGACACACTCACTCATAACACACTCACTGTATAGCCTAACACACTCACTCACACACTCACTCACTAACACACTCACTCACTCACTAACAGGCGCTCCCTCGCTAACACACTCACACACTCACTCACTCACTAACACACTCACACACTCACTCACACACTCACTCACTCACTAACACGCTCACTCGCTAACACACTCATCACACACTCACTCACTCACTAACACGCTCACTCACACACACTCACTCACTAACACGCTCACTCACTAACACATAACTCACTCACTCACGCACACTCACTAATACACTCACTAACACACTCACTCACTAACACACTCACTCACTAACACACTCACTCGCTAATACACTCACTCACACACTCACTCACTCACACGCACACGCACACTCGCTAACACGCTCGCTAACACGCTCAGCAGGTACTCGTTTGAGACCAGATCCTGGACTGTGGCTCCCTCCCCATCTTCCCTCTCCCCTCCCAAATCCCCTCCCTCTCCCCCCTCTCCCCTCCCTCTCTCTCTGTCTGTCCCGGTCCTCAGGAAACACCTGCAGCTCTTCCAACAGAAGAACCTCGCACCCACGTGAGTGGTCACACACACACATACACACACACATACATACACACACACATACAAAGACAAAGATCCCCCGTATAGCCTTAACAGACTGTAGGGGCAAGTGCTGTTAGCGAGCACCTATGAAGGCCGGAACGGTACACGAGGGGTGGGTGGCCAACACCACGCCCGACCGCCTTTGTCTCCCCAGTGGCGATGTTTACACACCACACCAGGTACTCATTTCAGGCTGAGTCGACCTAGGGAGGCCAGGACCGGTTCAGATAATCGTCACTGGTGTTGGCCGTGAGCGGGAATCGAACCCNGGTCGCCAGGTTCAAGCGAGCGCGCTAACTGCTACACTATCGCTCCCCACACACACACCACCCACATGGTCACACACACACCACACACACATACACACACACATACATACACACACACACACCCACGTGACCACACACCCACGTGAGTGACCACACACGCACGGACACACTCACTCGCTCCTGTGCGCGCGCGGGAGCGGCGGTGCAGCGGTTAGCGCTACGCCGCGCTACGAACCCGGCGACCCCAGTTGGATTCCCGCTCACGGCCAACGCCGGTGGCGATCATCTGAACCGGTCCTGGGCCTCCCCTAGGTCGACTCAACCTCAAATGAGTACCAGGTGCGGCGCGTGAATGTTCCCACCCGCCCCCTCGTGCGCCCGTGTTGTAACGCGGGGCGAGTTAACGACGACGTTGCCACGGGGACCCTGCCTCTCACCTGGCGATTGACGGAGACTAACGGTGACGTTAACGACGACGTTGCCACGGGGACCCTGCCTCTCACCTGGCGATGGCGACTGACGGCGACTGACGGTGACGTTAACGACGACGTTGCCACGGGGACCCTGCTTCTCACCTGGCGAGCGAGCGATGTTAACGACGACGTTAACGACGATGTTAACGCCGCCGTGCCCCCCCCCCACCCCAGTGAGGCGGTGCTGCGCGAGGCGCTGGCTCACCTGGCGAGCGAGCGCTGGAGCGTGGAGGCCGTGGCGCTGGTGCAGGCGGCGTCCGCCATGGGGCTCGCCTGCGCCGCAGCGCTGGCCAGCACGGCGCTCGCCACCCTGCAGCTCTCACCCGCACAGAGGTAGGGCACACTCACCACCACTCACCACGCTCACCAACAACACTCACCACCACCACTCACACCACCACGCGGCGCTGGCCAGCACGGCGCTCGCCACCACTCCACCACCACCGTTCACTCACCACGCTCACCACCACCACCACTCACCACCACCACGCGGCGCTGGCCAGCACGGCGCTCGCCACCCTGCAGCTCTCACCCGCACAGAGGTAGGGCACACTCACCACCACTCACCACGCTCACCACCACCACCGTCACCACGCTCACCACCACCACCACTCACCACCACCACGCGGCGCTGGCCAGCACGGCGCTCGCCACCCTGCAGCTCTCACCCGCACAGAGGTAGGGCACACTCACCACCACCACCGTCACTCACCACGCTCACCAACAACACTCACCACCACCACTCACCACCACCACGCGGCGCTGGCCAGCACGGCGCTCGCCACCCTGCAGCTGTCACCCGCACAGAGGTGGGGCACACTCACCACCACCACTCACCACCACCACGCGGCGCTGGCCAGCACGGCGCTCGCCACACTGCAGCTCTCACCCGCACAGAGGTAGGGCACACTCACCACCACCACTCACCACCACCACGCGGCGCTGGCCAGCACGGCGCTCGCCACACTGCAGCTCTCACCCGCACAGAGGTAGGGCACACTCACCACCACCACTCACCACCACCACGCGGCGCTGGCCAGCACGGCGCTCGCCACACTGCAGCTCTCACCCGCACAGAGGTAGGGCACACTCACCACCACCACTCACCACCACCACGCGGCGCTGGCCAGCACGGCGCTCGCCACACTGCAGCTCTCACCCGCACAGAGGTAGGGCACACTCACCACCACCACTCACCACCACCACGCGGCGCTGGCCAGCACGGCGCTCGCCACCCTGCAGCTCTCACCCGCACAGAGGTAGGGCACACTCACCACCACCACTCACCACCACCACGCGGCGCTGGCCAGCACGGCGCTCGCCACCCTGCAGCTCTCACCCGCACAGAGGTAGGGCACACTCACCACCACCACCGTCACTCACCACGCTCACCACCACCACTCACCACCACCACGCGGCGCTGGCCAGCACGGCGCTCGCCACACTGCAGCTCTCACCCGCACAGAGGTAGGGCACACGCACCACCCGCCACCACCGTCACTCACCACGCTCACCACCACCACTCACCACCACCACGCGGCGCTGGCCAGCACGGCGCTCGCCACCCTGCAGCTGTCACCCGCACAGAGGTGGGGCACACTCACCACCACCACCAACACTCACCACGCTCACCACCACCAATCACCACACTCACCACCAACACCACTCATCATGCTCACCAACAACACTCACCATGCTCACCACCACCGTCACCACGCTCACCAACAACACTCACCATGCTCACCACCACCACTCACCGCCATCATTCACCCTGCTTACCAACCGCCCATCGTCCCTCGCTCGCCCATCACTCCCCACACACACACATCACACACACCACACACACCACACACACACAACACACANCACACACACCACACACACCACACACCATACACTACTCACACACACACACCACACCACCACACACCCCACACACACACCACACACACACACCACACACACACACACACCCACACACACCACACACACCACACACACACCACACACACTCACACACACACAATCCACACACCACACACACACCACACACTCACCACACACACACACCACACACACCACACACACACACCACACACAACAAACCACACACACCACACACACACACCACACACACCACACACACCACACACACANCACACACACCACACACACCACACACACACCACACACACACCACACACACACCACACACACCACACAACACACACCAACACACACACCACACACACACACACNCACACCACACACACACCACACAGCACACCACACACNTACACCACACACACCACACACACCACACACACACACACCACACACACACNACACACACACAGCACACACACCACACACAGCACACACACTACACACACCACACACACACCACACACCACACACCGCACACACCGCACACACCGCACACACACNCCCACACACACCACACACACACCACACACCACACACACCACACACACCACACACACCACACACACACNACACACACACCATACACATACCACACACACACCACACACACACCACACACACCACACACACCACACACCGCACACACCACACACACCGCACACACCACACACACACACACATACCACACACACACACCACACACACACACACACACCACACACACCACACACACCACACACAGCACACACAGCACACACACCATACACACACCACACACACACCATACACACACCACACACACCACACACACACACACACACACACACACACCACACACACACACCACACACACAAACCACACACACACACCACACACACAAACCACACACACACACCACACACACCACACACACACACACACACACCACCACACCCCCACACACCACACACCACACACACACACACACACACACCACACCACACACACACACACAACCACACACACACACCACACACACAAACCACACACACCACACACACCACACACACACCACACACCCACACACACACCACCAGCAGTCATCTCAGTCGGTCAACCCGTGGCACCAGAGTCTGTCACCTGGCCTTCTGGCCAGCGGGCCTTCGACCCTTTCCGTGTCCTAGCCTGGCACAAGCACCGTGGTGGCGTCACCGCCACTTAATGGCGAATGGCGGCTGTTGTTGCTGCTGCTGTTGTGTGGGCAGCACACTCACACACTCATGCAGTGGTTATCAACCCGAGTTCCATTCCCACCCTCGGGCAGTGTCGGTGACGTTCATATGAACCGGTCCCGGACCTTCGATAGGTCAACTCAGCCTTAAACGAGGACTTGGTGCGAGGAAGGCGTCGAGGCGGGCGCGGCGCTGGCCACCAACCCCCACGTGCGCCGTGCCGGGCTTCATCGGTGCCGCTCGCTAACAGCACTTGACCCAACGCTCTGTGAAGGCTATACGGGATGGACCTTTGTCTTTGTGTGTGTGTGTGACAGCGAGACACTGAACAAGGTGTTGGCTGACAGCGGCAACAGCAGCAGCAGCGACGACAGTGACAGCGACATGGAGTGAAGTGGACCTCTGGCGTCGCACGCACGCACACACACACTCACGCAAACACTCACGCACACACTCACACACACACACACTCACGCACACTNACAACACTCACACACACTCACACACACACTCANACACACACTCACACACTCACACACACACACACACACTCACAACACACACACACTCACACACACTCACACACACACANACTCACANACACACACACTCACACACACTCACACACACTCACACATACACACACACACACTCACACACACACTCACACACTCACACACACACACTCACACGCACACACACACACTCACACACACTCTCACACAAATTACTTTTTTGATAGAATGTAATATTGTCATCAGTGTGGCATCAGTGTACCAAGTTTGCAGTCGATGCCACATTGGGAAGTGGGTTAAAGTTGAGTTACAAGTTTTGAGCATACGACAACGACAGGCAGAGTGAGTGAAATAAAAGCGTGTAAAAACTGTAGCTGTTGGCTCTGCATCTACGTCAGCAGCCGTATGAAAAAAGAAGAAGATCATCTCGATGTAAAGCTTCTTTCGTGACTACAGGAATTCATCTTCTTGGTTCTTTCGGTAAAGTCACGTAGAAGGGAAGTAATAAATAATAAAATAATTCTCACGACGTTTCGGCCACAACGCAAGTAGCCGTCCTCAGGTGAAGAACATGTCTGTCGATAAGACATTTAGACTCTGTCTTATCGACAGACATGTTCTTCACCTGAGGACGGCTGCTTGCGTTGTGGCGAGAATTATTTTATGATTTTTATTATTTTATTACTTCCCTTCTACGTGACTTTACCGAAAGAACCAAGAAGAAGAAGATCATCCTCCAGCCCGCTCTGCCAGATCCCGCTGGAGATACGCGACCTGCCAGGATCTGACCTGACAGACCCATAGACTCACACAGAGACCCATAGACTCACACAGAGACCAATAGACTCACATAGAGACCCATAGACACAGAGACCCATAGACTCACACAGAGAGCCACAGACTCACACAGAGACCCACAGACACAGAGACCCATAGACTCACACAGAGACCCATAGACACAGAGACCCATAGACTCACACAGAGAGCCACAGACTCACACAGAGACCCACAGACTCGCACAGAGACCCATAGACTCACACAGAGACCCATAGACTCGCACAGAGGCCCACAGACTCGCACAGAGACCCATAGACTCACACAGAGACCCACAGACTCACACAGAGACCCACAGACTCACACAGAGACCCACAGACTCACACAGAGACCCGCTGCAATGCCGGGCCTCTGGCAATCGGCCCACGCCCATCCGGCACGCGCGCGCGTCCCACCCAGCGCACCCGCCGTTTGTTTTGCGCCCAATCAGTTTCATTTATATTCTTAGGTTTTTCGGTAAAGTCACGTAGAAGGAAATAATATTTAAATTATANTTTATTATTTCTCTTCTACGAGACTTTACCGAAAGCACCAAGAATACGAATCCCTGCAGTCACGAAATAAGCTTTAAATCGAAACAACAATCGACGTTCACGGTGGTGCGGAATAAGAAGGCAGCGGGAATGAAACGAGAGACAGGAGGGAGATGAGGTGGAGTGTGATAACGGAGTCGGGCAGAGGGAGGAGAGTGTGACGGGAGAGACGGGGGAGACGGGGGAGAGTGTGGCTAGGGAGACGGGGGAGGCAGGGAGAGTGACGAGAGAGACGGGGGAGACGGGGGAGGCAGGGGAGAGTGACGAGAGAGACGGGGGAGACGGGAGGAGGCAGGGAGAGTGACGAGAGATACGGGGGAGGCAGGGGAGAGTGACGAGAGAGAGGGGAGAAGAGGGGGATGTGGCGAGAGAGATGGGGGAGGCAAGAGAGTGTGACGGGGAGACNGGGAGAGGGAGGAGAGTGTGGCGAGGGAGACGGGGGAGATGAGGTGGAGTGTGATAACGGAGTCGGGCAGAGGGAGGGGGTGTGACGAGGAGACGGGGGAGGCAGGGAGTGTGACGGGGGAGGCAGGGAGTGTGACGGAGACGGGGGGTGCGGTGCGAGATAACGAGGGGGCAGCAGCAGCAGTCAGCTGGCTGGCCACAGCAACAGGATGCTGATGTAACCGTAGCGTGAACTGGCATCGCCCTCCCCCACCGCTCACACCACCCCAGCGACGTCACCACAGCGCTCGTGCCAGGCTAGGTGCACTGTGGCTCGCTGGAATCGGCACGAGGAGGAGGAGGAGGTCGTCACGGACCGCTGGATGATGTTCGTCCCGAGATGCGTTTGTTTTGAATGCCCCAGCCACCGCGTGCCTCGGCCGGATCGAGGGGTAGGTGGGGGGGGGGGCAGTGCGGCTAGAGAAGAGATGAAGCCGGTGTGGTGCTGAAGAATGTGGAGTCGATTGATGGCTGGGTTGCAGAGGTCGCAAACGGGTTCTGATTCCTTACCCGTACCCGGCCGCACCAGGGTCGCAAACGGGTACCTGTACCCGGCCGGGTACNGGTAGGGTATCGGGTACCGATTGCGACCTCTGGATGAAGCCATGTTGCAGGCGCGACGGGTTGATTCTAGGAACTTGAATTGTGAGAAGAGACAAGACGTTGGGAAATGAGTGACAATCACGGTGACTCACCAGTGACTCACGGCCTACCCGTACCCGGCCGCACCAGGGTCGCAAACGGGTACCCGTACCCGCCGGGTACGGGTAGCCAGGTATCGTGTAGGGTACGGGTACCCGGTTGCGACCTCTGCCGCAGCGTTTGCAGGCTCTGTGCTCTGTAACCACATTCCATTCCAAACCTCGTCAGTGTCCTCGTCCTCCACAAACAGTGGGTCGTGACTCAGAGCTGATGATCCTGAACATACCCAGAAGCCTAGGCACGACACGCATCCCGCGTGAGTCACCCCCCACCCCCCCACTGTGACTAAACATGGTTCTCAAAGCAAGGTCAGAGCCGTGGAGTCAACATTGGGGGGGGGGGCAAATCTTCCTGGGGTCTGGGGTCTCCCCCCCCCGCCAGAAAAAAATCTAAATTGTGATGTGCTGTAAGTCTGATGTAGGCGTTAATGATGGTGGGGTTGTGGTAATGGTGTGTATATGCTGCCGTTGACAGCATGGTATTGTTGTGGTTACATTGGCGATTATTGTAATTACCAAGGCCAGAGCCATGGAGTTGACATTAGGGGGACCCCCCCAGAAAAAAAATTAATTTGAAAACTAATTTCCTGCCTAAAATATTTTTTTAAATTCACTAACATATAGGATGGACTTTTTATTTTTAACAATAATGTCTAGTAGTGTATTGTATTACATTGCTCTGTTTTTTTCTTGTTTACCTTTTGTTGTTTCATTGTATGTAATGGCAGAGATTAGGGATTCATAAAGTACAACCATAACTTTTCGATTTGCTGAGAATTGTATTTTATTATGTTTAATGTTATTATTGTATTATTTCCCTTCTACGTGACTTTACCGAAAGAACCAAGAAGATACAACCATAACCACAATAATATAAACAGAAATCCATTTTATAGCAATATATTGGGAGGGGGGGGAGAGATGTCCCCCCCCCCCCCAAATATTTGCTAGCCCTCTGTTGGTGTTTTTCTTACCGTTGTGTAAAAACTGGTTCTTTGTATCCTCCGGGGACCTTAATGCAGGATAAAAATGTACGAGAGAGAAAATAGGCTTCACCCTTTCTAGTAATGAAACAGGCTTTAAGATCTTCTTGGTTGTTTCGGTAAAGTCACGTAGAATGGAAATAATAAAATAATAAAATAAAACATTATAAAATAATTCTCACGACGTTTCGGCCACAACGCAAGTAGCCGTCTTCAGGTGGCCGAAACGTCGTGAGAATTATTTTATTATGTATTATTTTTATTATTGTATTATTTCCATTCTACGTGACTCTACCGAAAGAACCAAGAAGATGAATCCCTGCAGTCACGAAAGCCTTAAATCGAAATTTAGGCTTTAAGATGTTCAAGCATCAGATAGATACCTATTTCAAGAATCAAGTCTGCATCAACCACACGTACTTGTGCTGAACATGCAAACAGACACGCTCTGATAATAAAATAAATGTCTTTGAAACGGATTGGCCTACACTTGAGAAGCTTTATTTTGTATGGCTTTGTCTCATGAGTTATGATATTTGTTTGATCTTTGCGTGTGCAACTGCGAACATCACTCCCATCGTTCACATTGGTTTCTGTCCGAGTGCTGTTAGCGCGTAGCTCCTACGATTAGCGCGGTTGGCTACGTACGGTGCGAAAGAAGTTAAACATACATAGATGCTGCCCATAGACTCAGCACTACCCATAGACTAACACTGCCCATAGACTCAACACTGCCCATAGACTAACACTGCCCATAGACTAACACTGCCCATAGACTAACACTGCCCATAGACTCAGCACTACCCATAGACTAACACTGCCCATAGACTCAACACTACCCATAGACTAACACTGCCCATAGACTAACACTGCCCATAGACTAACACTGCCCATAGACTAACACTGCCCATAGACTAGCACTACCCATAGACTAACACTACCCATAGACTAACACTACCCATAGACTAACACTGCCCATAGACTAGCACTACCCATAGACTAACACTGCCCATAGACTAACACTACCCATAGACTAACACTGCCCATAGACTAACACTACCCATAGACTAACACTACCCATAGACTAACACTGCCCATAGACTAACACTACCCATAGACTAACACTACCCATAGACTAACACTGCCCATAGACTAGCACTACCCACAGACTAACACTGCCCATAGACTCAACACTACCCATAGACTCAACACTGCCCATAGACTAACACTAACCATAGACTCAGCACTACCATAGACTAACACTACCCATAGACTAACACTGCCCATAGACTCAGCACTACCCATAGACTAACACTGCCCATAGACTCAACACTGCCCATAGACTCAGCACTACCCATAGACTAACACTACCCATAGACTAACACTGCCCATAGACTCAGCACTACCCATAGACTAACACTACCGATAGACTAACACTGCCCATAGACTCAGCACTACCCATAGACTAACACTACCCATAGACTAACACTGCCCATAGACTAACACTACCCATAGACTAACACTGCCCTTAGACTCAACACTGCCCATAGACTAACACTGCCCATAGACTAACACTGCCCTTAGACTCAACACTGCCCATAGACTAACACTACCCATAGACTAACACTGCCCATAGACTCAGCACTACCCATAGACTAACACTGCCCATAGACTAACACTGCCCTTAGACTAACACTACCATAGACTAACACTGCCCATAGACTCAGCACTACCCATAGACTAACACTGCCCATAGACTAACACTGCCCTTAGACTAACACTGCCCATAGACTAAACACTGCCCATAGACCAACACTGCCATAGACTATCACTGCCCATAGACTAACACTACCCATAGACTCAACACTGCCCATAGACTAACACTACCCATAGACTAACACTGCCCATAGACTCAACACTGCACATAGACTCAACACTGCCCATAGACTAACACTACCCATAGACTAACACTACCCATAGACTAGCACTACCCATAGACTCAACACTACCCATAGACTAACACTGCCCATAGACTAACACTACCCATAGACTCAACACTGCCCGTAGACTCAACACTACCCATAGACTCAACACTGCCCATAGACTCAACACTGCCCATAGACTCAACACTGCCCATAGACTAACACTACCCATAGACTAACACTGCCAGTAGACTCAACACTGCCCATAGACTCAACACTACCCATAGACTAACACTACCCATAGACTCAACACTGCCCATAGACTCAACACTACCATAGACTCAACACTACCCACAGACTCAACACTACCCACAGACTCAACACTGCCCACAGACTCAACACTACCCACAGACTAACACTACCCATAGACTAACACTGCCCATAGACTCAACACTACCCATAGACTCAACACTACCCATAGACTAACACTACCTATAGACTCAACACTACCCATAGACTCAACACTGTCCATAGGCTAACACTGCCCATAGACTCAACACTACCCATAGACTCAACACTACCCATAGACTAACACTACCCATAGACTCAACACCACCCATAGACTCAACACGGCCCATAGACTAACACTGTCCATAGACTAACACTGCCCATAGACTCAACACTACCCATAGACTCAACACTGCCCATAGACTAACACTACCCATAGACTAACACTGCCCATAGACTCAACACTGCCCATAGACTAACACTACCCATAGACTAACAATACCCATAGACTAACACTACCTATAGACTCAACACTACCCATAGACTCAACACTGCCCATAGACTAACACTGCCCATAGACTAACACTGCCCATAGACTCAACACTGCCCATAGACTCAACACTGCCCATAGACTAACACTGCCCATAGACTAACACTGCCCATAGACTCAACACTGCCCATAGACTAACACTGCCCATAGACTAACACTGCCCATAGACTAACACTGCCCATAGACTCAACACTGCCCATAGACTAACACTGCCCATAGACTAACACTGCCCATAGACTAACACTGCCCATAGACTCAACACTGCCCATAGACTAACACTGCCCATAGACTAACACTGCCCATAGACTAACACTGCCCATAGACTCAACACTGCCCATAGACTCAGCACTACCCATAGACTAACACTGCCCATAGACTAACACTGCCCATAGACTAACACTGCCCATAGACTAACACTGCCCATAGACTCAGCACTACCCATAGACTAACACTACCCATAGACTAACACTACCCATAGACTAACACTGCCCATAGACTCAGCACTACCCATAGACTCAACACTGCCCATAGACTCAACACTACCCATAGACTCAACACTGCCCATAGACTAACACTACCCATAGACTAACACTACCCATAGACTAACACTGCCCATAGACTCAACACTACCCATAGACTAACACTACCCATAGACTAACACTGCCCATAGACTCAGCACTACCCATAGACTCAACACTGCCCATAGACTCAACACTACCATAGACTAACACTGCCCATAGACTCAACACTACCCATAGACTCAGCACTACCCATAGACTAACACTACCCATATACTCAACACTGCCCATAGACTCAGCACTACCCATAGACTAACACTGCCCATAGACTCACACTGCCCATAGACTAGCACTACCCATAGACTAACACTACCCATAGACTCAACACTGCCCATAGACTCAGCACTACCCATAGACTAACACTGCCATAGACTCAACACTGCCCATAGACTCAGCACTACCCATAGACTAACACTACCCATAGACTCAACACTGCCCATAGACTAACACTACCCATAGACTAACACTGCCCTTAGACTCAACACTGCCCATAGACTAAACACTGCCCATAGACTAACACTGCCCTTAGACTAACACTGCCCATAGACTAACACTACCCATAGACTCAACACTGCCCATAGACTCAGCACTACCCATAGACTAACACTGCCCATAGACTAACACTGCCCTTAGACTCAACACTACCATAGACTCAACACTGCCATAGACTCAGCACTACCCATAGACTAACACTGCCCATAGACTAACACTGCCCTTAGACTCAACACTGCCATAGACTAACACTGCCCATAGACCAACACTGCCATAGACTATCACTGCCCATAGACTCAACACTACCCATAGACTCAACACTGCCCATAGACTCAACACTACCCATAGACTCAACACTGCCCATAGACTCAACACTGCACATAGACTCAACACTGCCCATAGACTAACACTACCCATAGACTAACACTACCCATAGACTAGCACTACCCATAGACTCAACACTACCCATAGACTCAACACTGCCCATAGACTCAACACTGTCCATAGACTCAACACTGCCAGTAGACTCAACACTGCCGTAGACTCAACACTACCCATAGACTCAACACTGCCCATAGACTCAACACTGCCATAGACTAACACTGCCCATAGACTCAACACTACCCATAGACTCAACACTGCCAGTAGACTCAACACTGCCCATAGACTCAACACTACCCATAGACTCAACACTACCCATAGACTCAACACTGCCCATAGACTAACACTACCATAGACTCAACACTACCCACAGACTCAACACTACCCACAGACTCAACACTGCCCACAGACTCAACACTACCCACAGACTCAACACTACCCATAGACTCAACACTGCCCATAGACTCAACACTACCCATAGACTCAACACTACCCATAGACTCAACACTACCTATAGACTCAACACTACCCATAGACTCAACACTGTCCATAGGCTCAACACTGCCCATAGACTCAACACTGCCCATAGACTAAACACTGCCCATAGACAACACTGCCCATAGACTCAACACTGCCCATAGACTCAACACTGCCCATAGACTCAACACTGCCCATAGACTAACACTGCCCATAGACTAACACTGCCCATAGACTAACACTGCCCATAGACTAGCACTACCCATAGACTAACACTGCCCATAGACTCAACACTACCCATAGACTAACACTGCCCATAGACTAACACTGCCCATAGACTAACACTGCCCATAGACTCACTGCCATAGACTCAGCACTACCCATAGACTAACACTACCCATAGACTAACACTACCCATAGACTCAACACTGCCCATAGACTCAGCACTACCCATAGACTCAACACTGCCCATAGACTCAACACTACCCATAGACTCAACACTGCCCATAGACTAACACTACCCATAGACTAACACTACCATAGACTCAACACTGCCCATAGACTCAACACTACCCATAGACTAACACTACCCATAGACTCAACACTGCCCATAGACTCAGCACTACCCATAGACTAACACTGCCCATAGACTCAACACTACCCATAGACTCAACACTGCCCATAGACTCAACACTACCCATAGACTCAGCACTACCCATAGACTAACACTACCCATAGACTAACACTGCCCATAGACTCAGCACTACCATAGACTAACACTGCCCATAGACTAACACTGCCCATAGACTCAGCACTACCCATAGACTAACACTACCCATAGACTCAACACTGCCCATAGACTCAGCACTACCCATAGACAACACTACCGATAGACTAACACTGCCCATAGACTCAGCACTACCCATAGACAACACTACCATAGACTCAACACTGCCCATAGACTAACACTACCCATAGACTAACACTGCCCTTAGACTAACACTGCCCATAGACTAAACACTGCCCATAGACTAACACTGCCCTTAGACTCAACACTGCCCATAGACTAACACTACCCATAGACTCAACACTGCCCATAGACTCAGCACTACCCATAGACTAACACTGCCCATAGACTAACACTGCCCTTAGACTCAACACTACCCATAGACTCAACACTGCCCATAGACTCAGCACTACCCATAGACTAACACTGCCCATAGACTAACACTGCCCTTAGACTCAACACTGCCCATAGACTAAACACTGCCCATAGACCAACACTGCCCATAGACTTATCACTGCCCATAGACTCAACACTACCATAGACTCAACACTGCCCATAGACTCAACACTACCCATAGACTCAACACTGCCCATAGACTCAACACTGCACATAGACTCAACACTGCCCATAGACTAACACTACCCATAGACTAACACTACCCATAGACTAGCACTACCCATAGACTCAACACTACCATAGACTCAACACTGCCCATAGACTCAACACTGTCCATAGACTCAACACTGCCAGTAGACTCAACACTGCCCGTAGACTCAACACTACCCATAGACTCAACACTGCCCATAGACTCAACACTGCCCATAGACTCAACACTGCCCATAGACTCACACTACCCATAGACTCAACACTGCCAGTAGACTCAACACTGCCCATAGACTCAACACTACCCATAGACTCAACACTACCCATAGACTCAACACTGCCCATAGACTCAACACTACCCATAGACTCAACACTACCACAGACTCAACACTACCCACAGACTCAACACTGCCCACAGACTCAACACTACCCACAGACTCAACACTACCCATAGACTAACACTGCCCATAGACTCAACACTACCCATAGACTCAACACTACCCATAGACTCAACACTACCTATAGACTCAACACTACCCATAGACTCAACACTGTCCATAGGCTCAACACTGCCATAGACTCAACACTACCCATAGACTCAACACTACCCATAGACTCAACACTACCATAGACTCAACACCACCCATAGACTCAACACTGCACCATAGACTCAACACTGTCCATAGACTCAACACTGCCCATAGACTAACACTACCCATAGACTAACACTGCCCATAGACTAACACTACCCATAGACTCAACACTGCCCATAGACCAACACTGCCCATAGACTCAACACTACCCATAGACTCAACACTACCCATAGACTAACAGCTACCATAGACTCAACACTACCCATAGACTCAACACTACCCATAGACTCAACACTGCCATAGACTAACACTACCCATAGACTAACACTACCCATAGACTAACACCACCCATAGACTAACACTGCCCATAGACTCAACACTACCCATAGACTACACTACCCATAGACTAACACTACCCATAGACTCAACACTACCCATAGACTCGACACTGCCCATAGACTAACACTGCCCATAGACTCAACACTACCCATAGACTAACACTACCCATAGACTCAACACTACCCATAGACTCAACACTACCCATAGACTCAACACTGCCCATAGACTCAACACTACCATAGACTCAACACTACCCATAGACTCAACACTACCCATAGACTCAACACTACCCATAGACTCAACACTGCCCATAGACTAACACTGCCCATAGACTAACACTACCCATAGACTAACACTACCCATAGACTCAACACTGCCCATAGACTAACACTGCCCATAGACTAACACTACCATAGACTCAACACTGCCCATAGACTCAACACTACCCATAGACTCAACACTGCCCATAGACTAACACACCCATAGACTCAACACTGCCAACTCAACACTGCCCATAGACTAACACTACCCATAGACTAACACTGCCCATAGACTAACACTACCCATAGACTAACACTACCCATAGACTAACACTACCCATAGACTCAACACTACCCATAGACTAACACTACCCATAGACTAACACTACCATAGACTAACACTACCCATAGACTAACACTACCCATAGACTCAACACTACCCATAGACTAACACTACCTATAGACTAACACTACCCATAGACTCAACACTGTCCATAGACTAACACTACCCATAGACTAACACTACCCATAGACTAACACTACCATAGACTAACACTACCCATAGACTCAACACTGCCATAGACTCAACACTACCCATAGACTCAACACTGCCCATAGACTAACACTACCATAGACTCAGCACTACCCATAGACTAACACTACCCATAGACTCAACACTGCCCATAGACTAGCACTACCCATAGACTAACACTGCCCATAGACTAACACTGCCCATAGACTAGCACTACCCATAGACTAACACTACCCATAGACTAACACTGCCCATAGACTAGCACTACCATAGACTAACACTACCGATAGACTCAACACTGCCCATAGACTCAGCACTACCCATAGACTAACACTACCCATAGACTCAACACTGCCCATAGACTAACACTACCCATAGACTAACACTGCCCTTAGACTAACACTGCCCATAGACTAACACTGCCCATAGACTAACACTGCCCTAGACTCAACACTGCCCATAGACTAACACTACCCATAGACTAACACTGCCCATAGACTAGCACTACCCATAGACTAACACTGCCCATAGACTAACACTGCCCTTAGACTAACACTACCCATAGACTAACACTGCCCATAGACTAGCACTACCCATAGACTAACACTGCCCATAGACTAACACTGCCCTTAGACTAACACTGCCCATAGACTAACACTGCCCATAGACCAACACTGCCCATAGACTTATCACTGCCCATAGACTCAACACTACCCATAGACTCAACACTGCCCATAGACTCAACACTACCCATAGACTCAACACTGCCCATAGACTCAACACTGCACATAGACTCAACACTGCCCATAGACTAACACTACCCATAGACTAACACTACCCATAGACTAGCACTACCCATAGACTCAACACTACCCATAGACTCAACACTGCCCATAGACTCAACACTGTCCATAGACTCAACACTGCCATAGACTCAACACTGCCCGTAGACTCAACACTACCATAGACTCAACACTGCCCATAGACTCAACACTGCCCATAGACTCAACACTGCCCATAGACTCAACACTACCCATAGACTCAACACTGCCAGTAGACTCAACACTGCCCATAGACTCAACACTACCATAGACTCAACACTACCCATAGACTCAACACTGCCCATAGACTCAACACTACCCATAGACTCAACACTACCCACAGACTCAACACTACCCACAGACTCAACACTGCCCACAGACTCAACACTNCCCACAGACTCAACACTACCCATAGACTCAACACTGCCCATAGACTCAACACTACCATAGACTCAACACTACCCATAGACTCAACACTACCTATAGACTCAACACTACCATAGACTCAACACTGTCCATAGGCTCAACACTGCCCATAGACTCAACACTACCCATAGACTCAACACTACCATAGACTCAACACTACCCATAGACTCAACACCACCCATAGACTCAACACTCCATAGACTCAACACTGTCCATAGACTCAACACTGCCCATAGACTCAACACTACCCATAGACTCAACACTGCCCATAGACTCAACACTACCCATAGACTCAACACTGCCCATAGACTAACACTGCCCATAGACTCAACACTACCCATAGACTAACACTACCCATAGACTCAACACTACCATAGACTCAACACTACCATAGACTCAACACTACCATAGACTCAACACTGCCCATAGACTCAACACTACCCATAGACTCAACACTACCCATAGACTCAACACCACCCATAGACTCAACACTGCCATAGACTCAACACTCCCATAGACTACACTACCCATAGACTAACACTACCCATAGACTCGACACTGCCCATAGACTAACACTGCCCATAGACTAACACTACCCATAGACTAACACTACCCATAGACTCAACACTACCCATAGACTCAACACTACCCATAGACTCAACACTGCCCATAGACTAACACTACCCATAGACTCAACACTACCCATAGACTCAACACTACCCATAGACTAACACTACCCATAGACTAACACTGCCCATAGACTAACACTGCCCATAGACTAACACTACCATAGACTAACACTACCCATAGACTCAACACTGCCCATAGACTAACACTGCCCATAGACTAACACTACCCATAGACTAACACTGCCCATAGACTAACACTGCCATAGACTAACACTACCCATAGACTAACACTGCCCATAGACTAACACTACCATAGACTCAACACTGCCCATAGACTCACACTGCCCATAGACTAACACTACCCATAGACTNACACTGCCCATAGACAACACTACCCATAGACTAACACTACCCATAGACTAACACTACCATAGACTCAACACTACCCATAGACTAACACTACCCATAGACTAACACTACCCATAGACTAACACTACCCATAGACTAACACTACCCATAGACTAACACTACCCATAGACTAACACTACCCATAGACTAACACTACCTATAGACTAACACTACCCATAGACTAACACTGTCCATAGACTAACACTACCATAGACTAACACTACCCATAGACTAACACTACCATAGACTCAACACTACCCATAGACTCAACACTACCTATAGACTAACACTACCATAGACTCAACACTTCCATAGACTAACACTACCCATAGACTAACACTACCCATAGACTAACACTACCCATAGACTAACACTACCATAGACTAACACTACCCATAGACTAACACTACCCATAGACTAACACTACCCATAGACTCAACACTGCACCACAGCTACGTACGGTGCGAAAGAAGTTCAACTCCTACATCGCGAGTAGCAGCACCTGTGGCACACGCACGGCCGCCTTGTCTCTACGTCACCACTTGGGCGACTAAATCCGAGGCTGAGTCGACCTAGGGAGGCCCAGGACCGGTTCAGATAATCGTCACCCGGTGTTGGTGGACGTGAGGAAACACACACACACACAGGCTCGTTTCCTATCACTCGCTTGTGTTGCAAGCGGCCTTGAGAAATAAAACTACGGTGTATAACAGGCGACGTTTCGGGCAACGGCCCTCCCTCATGCCAACGCAATGTCACCGTTATCACTTCGGAGGAAATGTTTCATGGGATGGGGGGACGCGGCAAAGCGGGCGAGTGGGTGGTGGTGGAGTGGTGGTGGAGTGGTGGAGTGGTGGTGGTGGTGGAGTGGTGGTGGCGTGAGGTCGACTCAGAGGGAGCGTGAGGGTGACATTTGTTGTTGTTTTTGCAACATTCACCTTCCTGCCTACCAGGACAAACTACACCCCCCCCCGACTCTCACCCCTGACCCCCCCGACTCTCACCCTGACCCCCCGACCCCCCCCGACCCTCACCCTGACCCCCCCGACTCTCACCCTGACCCCCCCGACTCTCACCCCTGACCCCCCGACTCTCACCCCTGACCCCCCCGACCCCCCCCGACTCTCACCCCTGANCCCCCGACTCTCACCCCCGACCCCCCCCGACCCCCCCCCGACTCTCACCCCGACCCGGGGGGAGGGGGGGGCGGCCAGGGGGGGGAGGGGATGAGGGGGAGGGGCCAGGGGAGGGGCCAGGGGGGAGGGGCCAGGGGGGAGGGGCCAGGGGGGAGGGGGGGAGGGGGGGGGCCAGGGGGGAGGGCCAGGGGGGAGGGCCAGGGGGGAGGGGGAGGGCCAGGGGGAGGGCCAGGGGGGAGGGGGAGGGCCAGGAGGGAGGGGCCAGGGGGGAGGGCGAGGGGCGAGGGGCCAGGGGGGGAGGGCCAGGGGGAGGGGCCAGGGGAGGGGCAGGGGGGAGGGGCCANGGGGGGGGCCAGGGGGAGGGGCCAGGGGGAGGGCAGGGTGGGAGGGGGGAGGGCCAGGGGGGGGGGTATGTGTCCATGACTCCGCCTCCGCCGAGTGTCACAGGCGCGAGTTTCCTGGTCTCGGCTCCGCCTCATCCTCCCCTCCCAGCAGCAGCAGCTGCTGCAGCAACTCGTCACCTCCACCACCGCCGCCTCGTTCTCCTCACAAGTTGACCACCACCACCATCATCATCAAGTTGACCACCACCACCTCATCGCCGCCGCCTCGTTCTCCTCACAAGTTGACCACCACCACCACCACCATCATCATCAAGTTGACCACCACCACCTCATCGCCGCCGCCTCGTTCTCCTCACAAGTTGACCACCACCACTTCATCATCATCATCATCAAGTTGACCACCACCTCATCATCATCATCAAGTTCACCACCATCATCATCAAGTTGACCACCACCCCAACATCATCATCAAGTTGACCACCACCACCACCACATCATCATCAAGTTGACCACCACCACCGCCATCCAGCGTCACCCCCAGCGCTTCCACGTCAAATCCCTCTCGTCGTCCTCCTGCTGCTCACAGCGCTCGCCCCCTCGCCTCGGGCCCCCCTCGCCTCAGGGCCCCCCACGATTACAAGGGGTGGGTGACCCTCACCGCAACCCCCGGTCCCTCGCCTTGGGGACCCCCTCAAGACTGNCCCCCACCCCCCCCACCCCCACAGCTCCCCCCTCACTGCTCCTCATGGCCTCCCTCCTAGGGGGGGTTGACCTCTTTTCATCCCAGAGACCCCCAAAACCTAGGGACCGCTTGAAGATTGGGGGGCCCTTTCTCGANCCCCCCCCCTTCGATTAGCCCGGGCCGACCAACGCCGCTCCCCTATCGGTGTCCCAGGCTCTAGGGGGCCCCCTTGGCTTGGGTCCCCTCTGCACTTGGGAGCCATGAGGGGGACCCCGATGGGTCCCTGTGGACCCCTGGACCCCCCATGGACCCCCATGGACCCCCCCATGGACCCCCCTTGTGCTGCTGCTGCTGCTACTCGTCGTGGTGCCAAACTCGCTGGGGGAGCAGCCCGAGCTGGGGCCTCGAGCAGGTGAGAGGGGCGGTGGTGGTGGTGGTTGTTGCTGTTGTGGTGTTGTGGTGGTGTGGTGGTGGGTGTGGTGGTGTGGTGGTGGGTGGTGGTGGTGGTTGTGCTGTTGTGGTGTTGTGGTGGTGGTGGTGTGGTGGTGGTGTGGTAGTGTGGTGGTGTGGTGGTGAGGTGGTGGTGGTGGTTGTTGTTGTGGTGTTGTGGTGGTGGTGGTGTGGTGGTGGTGTGGTAGTGTGGTGGTGTGGTNGTGAGGTGGTGGTGGTGGTTGTTGCTGTTGTGGTGTTGTGGTGGTGGTGGTGTGGTGGTGTGTGGTAGTGTGGTGGTGTGGTGGTGAGGTGGTGGTGGTGGTTGTTGCTGTTGTGGTGTTGTGGTGTGTGGTGGTGTGGTGGTGGTGTGGTAGTGTGGTGGTGTGGTGGTGAGGTGGTGGTGGTGTTGTTGCTGTTGTGGTGTTGTGGTGGTGGTGTGTGGTGGTGGTGTGGTAGTGTGGTGGTGTGGTGGTGAGGTGGTGGTGGTGTTGTGATGATGGTGGTGGTGTGTTGTTGTGGTGGTGGTGTTGTGGTGGTTGTTGTTGTGGTGGTTGTTGTTATAGTGGTGTTGTAGTGGTGGTGGTGGTGGTTGTTGTTGTGTTGCGGTGGTGTGGTGGTGGTGTATTGTAGTGGTGTGGTTGTTGTGGTGGTGTGGTGGTGGTGGTATGGTGGTGTGGTGGTGTGGTGTTGTAGTGGTGGTGGTGTTGTGTGGTGGTGAGGTGGTGGTGGTGTGGTGGGGAAGTTGTGGTGGTGGTGTTGTGGTGGTGGTGGTTGTTGTGGTGGTGGTGTTGTTGTGGTGGTGTTGTTGTGGTGNGTTGTTGTGGTGGTGGGGTGTGGTATTGGTGTATGGTGGTGTTGGTGTGTGGTGTTGTAGTGGTGGTGGTGTTGTGGTGGTGGTGGTGGTGGTNGTGTGTGGTGGTGGTGTGGTGGTGTGTGTGGTNGTGTGGTGGTGGTGGTGTGTGGTGNTGTGGTTGGTNGTGTGGTGTGGTGGTGTGGTGGTGGTGGTGTGTGGTGGTGGTGTGGTGGTTGTGATGGTGGTGTGGTGTGGTGGTGGTGGTGGTGTTGTGGTGGTGTTGTGGTGGTGGTGGTGGTGTGTGTNGTGTGTGTGTGTGGTGTGGTGGTGTGGTGTGGTGGGGGGGTGGTGTGTGGGGTGTGGTGGTGGTGGTGTTGTGATGGTGNTGGTAGTGATGGTGTGGTAGTGATGGTGGTGGTGGTGTGATGTGGTGTGGTGTGGTGGTAGTGTGGTTGTGGTGGTGTTGTGATGTAGTGGTGGTGTGGTGGTGGTNGTGTGTGATGNTGTGGTGGTGNTGGTGTTGTGTTGGTGGTGTGGTGTGGTGGTTGTGGTGGTGTGGTGGTGGTGTGGTGATGTGTGGTGATGGTATGGTGATGGTGTTGTGGTGGTGTTGTGGAGGTAATAGTGTGGTTTGGTGTGGTGTTGTGATGGTGATGTGGTGTTGTGATGGTGTGTTGTGATGGTGGTGTTGTGATGGTGGTGTTGTGATGGTGGTGTTGTGGAGGTAATGGTGTGGTGGTGTGGTGTTGTGATGGTGATGTGGTGTTGTGATGGTGTGGTGTTGTAGCGGTGGTGTGGTGATGGTGTTGGTGTTGTGATGGTGTGATGTGNTGGTGGTGGTGATGTGGTGATGTGATGGTGTGGTGTTGTCTAGCGGTGATGTGATGGTGATGGTGTTGGTGTTGTGATGGTGGTGTGTGATGGTGGTGATGTGATGGTGGTGTGTGATGGTGGTGGTGTGTTAGCGGTGTATGTGATGGTGATGTGTGTGGTGTGTGATGGGTGTTGTGATGGTGTGTGTGATGGTGTGGGTGAGGTTGATGATGTGTTGTGATGGTGGTGTGTGATGGTGGTGTGTGATGTGATGGTGTTGTGATGGTGGTGTGTGATGTGGTGTGTGATGGTGGTGTGTGATGGTGGTGGTGTTGTGATGCCTAGTGGTGTTGTGATGGTGGTGATGTGATGTGGTGATGTGATGGTGGTGATGTGATGGTGGTGGTGTTGCTCTAGCGGTGATGTGATGGTGATGGATGGTGGGGTGGAGGTTGATGTGTGTTGTGATGGTAGTGGTGTTGTGATGGTGATGTGGTGTTGTGATGGTGGTGTTGTGATGGTGGTGATGTGATGGATGGTGGTGTGGAGGTTGATGTGGTGTTAGTAACGATGGCATTTTCCTCATAATGATCATGGTGACGTGTGTATTTATCAAGATGATGGGGTTGTAGTGAAAGTGATAGAATTACGGCGTTTGATGTGATTGTGTGTTTTTTTATGTCAGTGGTGATGGTGTTCTGCCGTCAGGGATGATGACGGTTGTGATGGTGATGATTCAGATGACAGGTGTTGCGTTGATGGTGATGTTGATGGTGTAATTGTGTTAATTGTGATGTGCTGCAAGTATGATGTAGGCGTTAATGATGGTGGTGTTGTGGTAAGGTGTGTATATGCTGCCGTTGATGATACAGCATGGTATTGTTGTGGCTACATTGGCGATTATTGTAATTGCAAAGGCCAGAGCCATGGAGTCAACATTGGGGGGGGGGGGCCAAATCTTTCAGGGACCCCCCCCAGAATAAAACAATCTTCTTCTTTAGTGCTGCCTAACGGCGTGTGCGACTTCACGATGACATTGGTCCCGGTCTAGCACGGCGTGTAGAGTTTGTGCTGCTGTTGTTAATTGTAGCCATGTTTTGATGTTACTGAGCCATGTCGTTTTTGGCCATCCTGGTCGTTTTTAAATCCTTTGTATTAAGTTCGCTTGCTTGCTTGCTTAGGACCGTGCAAATCTTTCGGTCGTTTTTTAACCCACCTCCCGTGATCCAATCGAGCTGACATTTTGCACACAGACTCGTTGTGCGTGACAATGCATTTTCGTGAAAAAAAATTTCCTAAATTTTACACTGTTTAGGGAAATTTTTTATATTTAATTACCAATTGTTTAATGTTGCCAGACAATCATCTGACCCATAGGTGGCAGCCATCTCAAGCCAGAGGACGAGAGGACTCTAGCCGCCCCGATGCCACGCATATAAAGGATTTATAGTGAAAAACTTTGTTTTTACGGGTTAATTTTTTTAGGATTTGCTTTAATAGCTGGTATTTGTGGTCGTTTCGGGCAATGTGGCCTAGGTAGTAACACTTCCTGCTAACGATGGTCTTCAGCAGTTGCCTGTCAGTGCCATATCTTGCAGTACTTGTGTATTGGTGGTTTTGGCTGTCCATGGATTTTCAGCATTCTTCGATACAGCCACATTTCGAAAGCTTCGAGCCTTTTTGTTGTTGTCAGTGTCACGTCTCTACTCCGTACAGCAAAATTGACCAGATGTAGCATTCAGTGTGCGCAGTTTCAGTGATGTACTCAAGTTGCGGTCTGCAAGGAGTGTTTTCCATTGAATAAATGCTTGCCTTGCTTGTTCAATTCTGCTCTTGATTTCGACTTCATGGCTCAACTGATCGTCAATGATTACACCAAGGTATTTAAATCGGTGTTCTTGTTCCAATTTTTCGCTGCCAAGCTTGATTGTTATTTCGCTTGTAGTTCGGCTGACCTTCATAACCTTTGTTTTTTTTTATTATTCGTAAGCCCATATTTGACTCTGTGGCAACCTCGTCCAAGATTTGTTGTAGGTCTTGTTCCGAATCGGCCAGCAGTGCAGTGTCGTCGGAATACCTGATGTTGTTGATGTATTGTCCATTGACTTTAATATCTGCTAGTGTTCGATCAAAAATCTGCTCCGAGTAGATGTTGAAAAGACTGGGTGAAAGTGGGCAGCCTTGTCGTACACCTTTTGAATTGGTGTTGGGTCTGTCAATTCGTTGTCATATCGGAGTTGGGCTGTTTGCTTCCAATAAAGAGCAATGATGAAGTTGATGTCGTTTTTATCGAGTCCCATTGTTTTAATAGAGCTGCTAGTCGGTCGTGGTCGACTGAGTCAAAGGCTTTCTCGTAATCTATGAAGCAGATGTACACTTCTTTCTGATGTTCGTAGCATCGCTGTAGTAGTAGATCTGTAGACAGAAGATTGCTTCTCTTGTGCCGAGTCCTTTGCAGAAGCCAAACTGTGTTCTTCAATGCATTTTCGCATGTGGAGCGTATACGCTGTTGGATTACCTTCAGGAAGACTTTCAGCACGTGGCTCATCAACTTATCAGTTGTAGTCCTCGCATTTCCGGCCTTTTGCTTTCTTTGGTATGGCCACAAAGATGGATTGTAGCCAGTCGGATGGAATTTTATTGCCATTGTATATTTGATTGTACCAATTAGTCAGTTGTCGTATGTTGTTGCTGTCTAATAGTTTGAGCAATTCTACATGGATTGTGTCGGGCCCGCACGCTTTGCCTGACTTAGCTGTTTTGATTGCATGTTCTACTTCTGATGTTAAAATGTGTAGAGCGTCTTTCGACATCTGTTGGTCTTTTTCTGCAGGTGTTCTCGCGGCGCCATAGAGCTTGTGTATATCGTTTGTCCAGGTGTCCATTTCTTCTTGTTTATTTAGGATTGGTTGGTTGTTGTCCGCATACAAGGTAGCTGTTGGGGCTGGTCTGTAGATGTTACCAGCTTCTTTGAGCTTCTTCTGCAGAGTAAAATTGTCATGTTTTTAAATTAGTTCTTCAATCTCGGCGCATTGTTCTTCCATCCACTTTTCTTTTGCCTGTCCGATTGCTTCCCTGATCTTCTGTTGCATTTGTTTGTACTTCTCCAAGTTGTTATTTTTGTACATTCTTCGTTTGCCCATTAGATCGAGAATACAATCTCCTGCCATTTCCTGCCTAAAATATAAAAAAAATTCACTAACACACAGGATGGACTTTTTATTTATTTTTTAACAATAATGTCTACTAGTGTATTGTATTACATTGCTCTGTTTTTTTACCTTTTCTTGTTTCATTGTATGTGATGGCAGAGATTAGGGATTCATAAAGTACAACCATAACCACAATCACATAAACAGAAATCAATTTTATAGCAATATATTGGGGGGGGACATTTTGAGCAAATTTGAATATTGGGGGGGGGGGGGGGATGTGTAATTATAGTGATGATTTATGGTTTTACCTAAGGATGATGTAACGATGGTTTTGTGGTATGAACGATGTGATGATGATGATGGCTGGGTAATGATGATGCAACGATGGTTTTGTGGTATGAACGATGTGATGATGATGATGGCTGGGTAATGATGATGTAACGATGGTTTTGTGGTATTGATGATGTGGTGGTGGCGGCGGCGTTGTCGTGTCAATGAAGATGATGGTGTTGGTGTTCGGATTTGATGTACGTATGTTGAACTTGTAGCCAACCAACTGTGCACATCGAAGGTGCTGTTGATGATGTTGCTGTAGTCCTAACCATGTGATGATGATGGTTATGATGTGATACAGTACTAACAATGATGATGATGCCACTATTGATGATGATGGTGGTGGTGGTGGCGTTGCAGAGGTCGCAAACGGGTTTTGATTCCTTACCCGTACCCGGCCGCACCAGGATCGCAAACGGGTACCCGTACCCTACCCGATACCCGGGTACCCGATTGCGACCTCTGGGATGAAGCCATGTTGCAGGTGCGGTGGGTTGATTCTAGGAACTTGAATTGTGAGAAGAGACAAGACGTTGGGAAATGAGTGACAAACGGTGACTCACCAGTGACTCACGGCCTACCCGTACCGGCCGCACCAGGGTCGCAAATGGTACCCGTACCCGGCCGGGTACGGGTAGCCGGGTATCGGGTAGGGTACGGTATCGGGTACCCGGTTGCTACCTCTGTTGCGTTGGGGATCTAATTCGTCATCGTGATGATGTTAATAATGATGGTGGTGGTGGTGGTTCTTGGTTATTTATTTACCCGAGAAAGTCTGACTGAGTCTCGAGACCCAGTAGGGACAATGTTGCTGCTGCTGCCGCCGCTGCTGCTGCCGCGGCTGCTACCGCTGCTGCCGCTACCGCTGCTGCTGCCGCTACTGCTGCTGCTGCTACCACTGCTGCTGCTGCCATTGCTGCTGCCGCTGCCGCTGCTGCTGCTGGTGCCACCGCTGCTGCTGCTGGTGCCACCTCTGCTGCTGCTGGTGCCACCGCTGCTGCTGCTGGTGCCACCGCTGCTGCTGATACCACTGCTGCTACCGCTACCGCTGCTGCTGCTACCACTGCTGCCGCTGCTGCTGCTGCTACCACTGCTGCTGCTGCTGCTACCACTGCTGCCGCTGCTGCTGCTGCTGGTGCTGCGTGAATCCAGTTGAGGAATCTGGGGCACCACGGTGGCTTGGAGATGTTTACTACCTCGCCGGGTATACACGAGGCGCATGGGTTCAACCCCGACCCCTGATGTGTGTTGTATATTTGGAGTTTGTCTCTCTCTCTCTCCCCCCGTGGGGCGTGGATTTTCTCTGGGTTCTCCGGTTTTTCCCTCCACATTTAAAATCAGCAACACGCGTTTAGAGTATTTGGCTGCTATAGATTTCCACGTGATAAGCCACTTCGTTGTGAGCTATCATTTGTGATAGCCACAGAGCTACATAGCGCAGTGGGCTTGACCTGGTAAAATACAAAAAAAATTTTTTATTTAATCTGCAGTTAATATTTTAGCATTGGGATGTATGGCCAATTACGCTGTTAGTCTCTCTGGTTCATGGCTGATCGAACTTCTTTCGAACCGCACGTAGCACGTAGCAAACCGTGCTAATCGGAAGTGAGTAACTCATGAGGCTGTGACGTGCAGAGAGATGAGTCTTGCCAGGAAATGGCTCTGTTGATGTTATGTCAATTGTTCTGAGTTGGCAATGGGTTCATTGCTCTATTGTGGTCTCACCGAGTGACTCACGGACTCGCGTAGAGACCCACAGACTCGCATGGAGTCCCACATGCTCACACTGGGATTCGTAGAGCCGCATAGATTTCACAGTGGTTCAGCTCGTGTGTGGTCTCACTGAGTGACTCACGGACTCACGTAGAGACTCAGACTCGCATGGAGTCCTACATACTCACATGGGGATTCATAGAGCCGCATAGATTTCACAGTGGTTCATTTTGTGTGTGGTCTCACTGAGTGACTCACGGACTCACGTAGAGAGTCACAGACTCGCATGGAGTCCTACATACTTACACGGGGATTCATAGAGCCGCATAGATTTCACAGTGGTTCATTTCGTGTGTGGTCTCACTGAGTGACTCATGGACTCGCGTAGAGACCCACAGACTCGCATGGAGTCCCACATACTCACACGGGATTCATAGAGCCGCATAGATTTCACAGTGGTTCAGCTCGTGTGTGGTCTCACTGAGTGACTCACGGACTCACGTAGAGACTCACAGACTCGCATGGAGTCCTACATACTCACATGGGGATTCGTAGAGCTGCATAGATTTCACAGTGGTTCATTTTGTGTGTGGTCTCACTGAGTGACTCACGGACTCACGTAGAGACTCACAGACTCGCATGGAGTCCTACATACTCACATGGGATTCATAGAGCCGCATAGATTTCACAGTGGTTCAGCTCGTGTGTGGTCTCACCGAGTGACTCACGGACTCACGTAGAGACCCACAGACTCGCATGGAGTCCCACATACTCACACTGGGATTCATAGAGCCGCATAGATTTCACAGTGGTTCAGCTCGTGTGTGGTCTCACCGAGTGACTCACGGACTCGCGTAGAGACCCAAAGACTCGCATGGAGTCCCACATACTCACACTGGGATTCATAGAGCCGCATAGATTTCACAGTGGTTCAGCTCGTGTGTGTCTCATGTAGAGACCCACAGACTCGCATAGTCCTACATACTCACTGGGATTCATAGAGCCGCATAGATTTCACAGTGGTTCAGCTCGTNTGTGGTTCACCGAGTGNTCACGGACTCGCGTAGAGNCCCAAGACTCGCATGGAGTCCCACATGCTCACACTNGGATTCGTAGGCCGNATGATTTCACAGTGGTTAGCTGTGTGTGGCTCACGGTGCTCACGGACTCGTAGGACCCACAGACTCGCATGNAGTNCCACATTCACATGGGGATTCGTAACTGCATAGACACAGTGGTCNGCTCGTGTGTGGTCTCACCGAGTGACTCACGGACTGCGTAGAGACCCACAGACTCGCATGCAGTTGTCACCCACATACTCACATGGGGATTCATAGAGCCGCATAGATTTCACAGTGGTTCAGCTGTGTGTGGTCTCACCGAGTGACTCACGGACTCGCGTAGAGACCCACAGACTCGCATGGAGTCACATACTCACACGGGATTCATAGAGCCGCATAGATTTCCAGTGGTTCAGCTGTGTGTGGTCTCACCGAGTGACTCACGGACTGTAGAGACCCAAAGACTCGCATGCAGTNCCACATACTCACACTGGGATTCATGAGCCGATAGATTCACAGTGGTTAGCTCGTGGTGACGAGTGTACGGACTCACGTAGAGACCCACAGACTCGCATGGAGTCCTACATGCTCACACTGGGATTGTAGAGCCGATAATTTCACGTGGTTCAGCTCGTGGTGGTCTCACCGAGTGATCACGGACCACGTAGAGCACAGACTCGTGCAGTCCCACATACTCACACGGGGATTCATAGAGCCGATAGATTTCACAGTGGTTCAGCTCGTGTGTGGTCTCACCGATGATGATCGCGTAGAGACCCACAGACTCGTCATGCAGTCCTAATACTCACACGGGGATCATGAGGATGAGATTTCGTTGTTCAGCTCGTGGTGGTCTCATGTAGAGACCACAGACTCACATAGATGATGATGGTGGTGGTGGTGCAGTCGTTGTAGACGTTGATGTTGTTGTTGTTCACACTTCTGTNAACCGATTTTATTGAGGCGATGTCGGTGATGATGATGATGATATCATTATCTGTAGGTCGGTGATGGCGATGTCGTTATGTGTATGTTGGTGATGGTGGTGATGGCGTTGNAGGTCGATGATGAGTACCTGGTGTAATGTGTAAACATCCCCACTGGGGAGACAAAGGTGGTCGGGCGTGGTGCTGGCCACCCACTCCTTCGTGTGCAGTGCCGGCCTTCATNGGTGTCGCTAACAGCACTTTCCCCAACAGTCGTTAAGGATAGTNGGGATGTCTTTGGGGAGTGGTGGTGCAGTGGTNAGCGCACTGTGCTACTGCTACGAACAAAACGTTGTCACCCACCTTTCTGTGCCATTCCGGCCTTCATTGATGCTCCCTAACAGTACTTGAGCAAATTCTTCTTGCTGTGGGTTTCCACCCAATGAAGATTGCTTGTGTTGCAATCGAAACGTCGTGATTTGTTTTATTTGATTTGAATTTCTAACTACGTGACTTTACTGAATAGAGCCAAGGTGTAGGTTATGTGTGGTATGTTTGACTTCGGTGTTGTANGTGGTAATTGTGATGATGTTAATGGTGATAGATGATGTGATAATGGTGACGGTGTTGTTGAAGATGGCGGTACTGGTGTTAATGACGACGATGATGATGGTGGTGATGTCGTTGATGACGATCGTGNTGATGAGGTGGTGATGTTGTTGATGTGATAATGGTGNCNGTGTTGTTGAGGATGGCGGTACTGGTATCAATGACGACGTGATAATGGTGGTGATGTCGTTTGACGATCGATGATGATGATGGGATGTTGATGATATGATAATGGTGACGTGAAGATGGCGGTCTGGTGTTAAGAGACGATGNTGATGGTGGTGATGTNGTTGTGACGACGTGATGATGGTGGTGATTTGTTGTGTGATATGGGACGGGTTGTGAAGATGGTGGTCTGGTGTTATGCGANGATGAATGGTGGTGGTGATGTCGTTGATGCGATCGGATGATGATGGTGGTGTGTTGTTGCTGATGATAATGGGCATGGTGGNTGAGGATGGCGGTCGGTATCAATGACGACGAATGACGTGCAGTGATGATGTTGTTCTTCTTGTTCTTTCGGTAAAGTCAGCGTGAAGGGAAGTAATAAAATAATAAAAATAAATAATTCTCACGANGTTTCGGCCACAACGAAGCAGNCGCTTCAGGTGAAGATGAAACACCGCCAAGCTTGGAGCATATATATAAGCTGGGTTGGAGGTGGAAGAGACGCCTTGACAAAATAATTTACATATNAAGATGAATTGTATTTATGGGTGCAGATAGGGATGTGACTACTTGTGNAAGCGTGANGTNGGCGGGGGGGTTCAAAGTCATATTATGCCCGTGTATGCAGGAGTCAGCAGCATNAAAGGGANGGGATAGGGGGTGCATTCACAAAGGGAGAGAATGTTGATAGTATGTGAAGANGAAACAATCAATGGGAGAGCGGAGGTGGCGATAATGGTGACGGTTGTGATGACAGCGACTACTTGTGTTAAAGAGNTAACGACGGTGGTGCTGTTGGTGTGCTGTGGCGTGTGTNGAGAGGANCTGGCGTGTGTCCATACAGCGTGTGTGTGGGGGAGTCACCCACTCCGTATGCCCGCCGCGCCTGGGGGCTCCCGCTTCCCGAGAGAGTCCCTCACTTTTTCGGTCGACAGNTAAGNCCAGGGCCTGACGTGTGTGTGCAATAGTGAGTGTGTGTGTGTGCAGAGAGTGTGGGGGGGGGTGTGTGCAGGAGTGNGGTGTGTGTGTGCAGAGAGTGTGTGTGTGTGTGTGCAGAGAGTGTGTGTGTGTGCAGAGAGGTGTGTGTGTGTGTGTGCAGAGAGGTGTGTGTGTGTGTGTGCAGAGAGTGTGTGTGTGTGTGCAGAGCGTGTGTGTGTGTGTGTGCAGAGAGTGTGTGTGTGTGTGCAGAGAGTGTGTGTGTGTGTGTGCAGAGAGTGAGTGTGTGTGTGTGCAGATGTGGGGGGGGGGGGGGAGAGGTGTGTGTGTGTGCAGAGAGTGTGTGTGTGTGCAGAGAGTGTGTGTGTGTGTGTGCAGAGAGTGTGTGTGTGCAGAGAGTGTGTGNGTGTGTGCAGAGTGTGTGTGTTGCAGAGAGTGTGTGTGTGTGTGCAGAGAGTGTGTGTGTGTGTGTGCAGAGAGTGTGTGTGTGCAGATAGTGTGTGTGTGCAGTGTGTGTGTGCAGAGAGTGTGTGTGTCTGTGCAGAGAGTGAGTGTGTGTGTGTGTGCAGAGAGNGTGTGTGTGCAGAGANTGTGTGTGTGTGTGGAGTGTGTGTGTGCAGAGAGTGTGTGTGTGTGTGCAGAGTGTGTGTGTGTGCAGAGAGTGAGTGTGTGTGTGCAGAGTGAGTGTGTGTGTGTGCAGAGAGTGAGTGTGTGTGTGCAGAGAGTGAGTGTGTGTGTGTGCAGAGAGTGAGTGTGTGTGTGTGCAGAGAGTGTGTGTGTGTGCAGTGAGTGTGTGTGTGCAGAGAGTGTGTGTGTGTGCAGAGAGTGAGTGTGTGTGTGTGTAGAGAGTGAGTGTGTGTGTGTGTGCAGAGAGTGAGTGTGTGTGTGTGCAGAGAGTGTGTGTGTGTGCCGAGAGTGAGTGTGTGCAGAGAGTNANAGTGTGTGTGTGTGTGCAGAGAGTGAGTGTGTGTGTGTGCAGAGANTGTTNTGTGTGTGCAGAGAGTGAGTGTGAGAGAGTGAGTGTGTGTGTGTGAGTGTGTGTGTGCAGANTGTGTGTGTGTGCAGAGAGTGAGTGTGTGTGTGCAGAGAGATGTGTGTGTGCAGAGAGTGAGTGTGTGTGTGTGTGTGCAGAGAGTGAGTGTGTGTGTGTGCAGAGAGTGAGTGTGTGTGTGTCTGTGTGCAGAGAGTGAGTGTGTGTGTGTGCAGAGAGTGAGTGTGTGTGTGTGCAGAGAGTGTGTGTGTGTGCCGAGAGTGAGTGTGTGCAGAGAGTGTGTGTGTGTGCAGAGAGTGTGTCTGNGTGTGTTGCAGAGTGTGTGTGTGTGCAGTGTTGGTGCAGTGTGTGTGTGTGTGCAGAGAGTGTGTGTGTGTGTGCAGAGAGTGTGTGTGTGCAGTGTGTGTGTGCAGAGAGTGAGTGTGTGTGTTTGCAGAGAGTGAGTGTGTGTGGAGAGAGTGAGTGTGTGTGTGTGCAGAGAGTCAGTGTGTGTGTGTGCAGAGTGTGAGTGTGTGTGTGCAGAGAGTGAGTGGGTGTAGAGAGAGTGTGTGTGTTTGCAGAGAGTGAGTGTGTGTGTGCAGAGAGTGTGTGTGTGTGTGTGTGCAGAGTGTGGTGAGAGAGTGAGTGTGTGTGTGNGTGCAGANAGAGTGTGTGTGTGTGTGTGCAGAGAGTGTGTGTGTGTGTAGAGAGTGAGTGTGTTTGCACAGAGAGTGTGTGTGTGTGTTGCACAGAGAGTGAGTGTGTGTGTGTGTGTGCAGAGAGTGAGTGTGTGTGTGCAGAGAGTGAGTGTGCAGAGAGTGTGTGTGTGCAGAGAGTGTGTGTGTGTGTGCNGAGAGTGAGTGTGTTGGCACAGACAGTGAGTGTGTGTGTGCAGAGAGTGAGTGAGTGTGTGTGTAGAGTGAGTGTGAGAGTGTTTGTGTGTGTGTGTGTGTAGAGTGTGTGTGTGTGCAGAGGGTGTGTGTGTGCAGATTGTGTGTGTGTTTGTGTAGAGTGTGTGTGTGTGTGTGCAGAGTGTGTGTGTGTAGAGAGTTTGTGTGTGTGTGTGTGTAGAGAGTTTGTGTGTGTGTGTGTGTGTGTGTAGAGAGTGTGTGTGTCTGTGTGTGCAGAGAGTGAGTGTGTGTGTGTGCAGAGAGTGAGTGTGTGTTTGGCACAGACAGTGAGTGTGTGTGTGTGTGCAGAGAGTGAGTGTGTGTGTGTGTGTGCAGAGAGTGAGTGTGTGTGTGCAGAGAGTGAGTGTGTGTGTGCAGAGTGTTTGTGTGTGTGTGTGCAGAGAGAGTGTGTGTGTGGATGCAGATTGTGTGTGTGTGTGTGTGTGCAGAGGGTGTGTGTGTGCAGATTGTGTGTGTGTTTGCAGAGTGTGTGTGTGTTTGTGTAGAGTGTGTGTGTGTTTGTGTAGAGTGTGTGTGTGTGTGAGTGTGTGTGTGTGTGAGAGTGTGTGTGTGTAGAGAGTGTGTGTGTGTGTAGAGTGTGTGTGTGTAGAGAGTGTGTGTGTGTGTGCAGAGTGTGTGTGTGTAGAGAGTTTGTGTGTGTGCAGAGTGTGTGTATGTGTGAGAGTTTGTGTGTNGAGTGTGTGTATGTGTAGATAGTTTGTGTGTGCAGAGAGTGTGTGTATGTGTAGAGAGTTTCTGTGTGTGCAGAGTGTGTGTATGTGTNGAGAGTTTGTGTGCAGATTGTGTGTGTGTAGAGAGTTTGTGTGTAGAGAGTTTGTGTGGGTGGTTTAGACTGTTGGTGCACCGATTGATCGTCTTGTGCGACGAGCCTAGCGACCCGCGGGCGATTCCCACTCACAAGCAGCAACATCGGTGACTCTTGTCTGAACCGGTGTTGGACGTGAACAGGAATCGAACTTGGTTCACCGGTTTGTAGCACAGCATGCTAACCACTGCACCACCATTCCCCGCAAACACCACACAAACAAGATCCCCGTATAGCCTTTAATAGACTTTTGGGGCAAGTGCTGTTGGCGAGTAGCACCTGTGAAGGCCGGCACGGCACACGAGTTTGGTGGTNGGTGGCCAGCACCACGCCCGGCCGCCTTTGTCTCCCCAGTGGCGATGTTTACACACCGCACCAGGTACTTAATCGAGGCTGAGTCGACCTAGGCGAGGCCCACCGGTGTTCGTGAGCTGAAATCGAACCCGGGTCACTGGTTCGTAGCGCAGCATGTTGTACGTTTAAACAACAACAACAACCGTCATTCGCCAGTAAGTGGCGGTAACGTCACCATGGCGCTTGTGCCAGGCTAGGTGCACGTTGAAGCCACGTGAAGTGTCGAACGCCCGCTGGCAGGAGGTCACGGGGCAGACCCAGGTGCCATGTGTTGATTGACTGAAATCACTGGCTGATGCACCACCTGTGCCCCTACTGTACCAACTTGCTGTGCTTTAGCCACCCGGCACTCCGCTCATTGTTGTGAGCGTCGCTCCTCCGCCTCCGTTGTTGTTGGAGGGCGACTGCCTCCAACTGCCCAGTAGCGTCCTTCACGAGCCTCCTCCACAGAGGCCGATCTTGACACCGCTGGTACCGGTCATCGGCAAGTCCACTCAGCTCCACGTCCTCCTGTACCACATCACTCCATCTCTTCTCTAGCCCGTGTACACACTCACCCACACACTCACCCACTCACCCATCACTCCATCTCTTCCTTAGCCCGTGCCGCGCCCGTTTAGCCCCCTCGATCCGGCCGAACAAAAGGTGTTTAGGCATGCGGTGGCTGGGCATGCGGGCGACATGACCCAGCCAACGCAGCCTTGCCTGCCGCTACACCACCGCGCGCACGCACGCACGCACGTCTTGTTTGTGCTCGTGCGACGCGGCCGTCGGACAGCGCACGGTGACCGGCAGGATGACGCACGGTGGAGCGGCGGCGAGCGCACGACTCGAGGTCAACTTAGGGTCACAGCTGCCCACTCCTTCCTCCTCACGCTGCCACCGCCCCCACCGGCACTCCCCCCCCCCCACCTTACGGCTACTGACCAGCGTAGCGATATACGCTCAGATAACCACTTGGTGTGGTGGGGCCCTCATCCCAAGGGGCTGCTGCTGCTGGTCGCGTGAACGACGGCGAACGGGAACAAGGGCGGGGCCCTGCAGCCGTCCGTCGGAAAGTTGAAGCCAAACTTGGAAATCGTTAAACGCCGGGCGGTTATGCAGCTTCTTCTGGGCACGTGTTAAAGAGGAACACGGGTTTCCTGCTTGAGCATGTGGCACGCTAGCTTGCTGATAAGCTGTTTAATAAATATAGAAATGATGTATTAAATCTAGAATAGCGTTGGGCCTGGACGTATACAGCACTTGCCCCAAACGGTCCATTGAGGCTTTACACGGGGTCTTTGTCTTTGTGCCTGTGTGTGTGTGTGTGTCATGGTGGGAACGGTACTGCAGTGGTTAGCGTGCTGCGCTACGAACCTGGCGACCCAGGTTCGATTTCCGCTCGCGGCCAACACCGGTGACGATTATCTGAACCGGATACTGGCCTCCCCTAGGTCGACTCAGCTTCAAAGGAGTACCCGGTGCGGTGTGCAAACATCACCACTGGGGAGCCAAAGGCGGCCGGGCGTGGTGCTGGCCACCCACCCCTCGTGTACCATGCCGTCCTTCATGGGTGCTCGCTAACAGCACTTGCCCCTACAGTCTGTGAAAGGCTATACGGGGATCTTTGTCTCTGTGCGTCCCGCAGGGATTTCCGTCTCCTGCTGATTCCCAACGGCGCGCTCTTCACGCCGACGTTCCGTGCCGAGTTGTGGGGGAGAGCGGCGCGTGAGGAGCATCCCCGTCGACACGCACTCCTTCTACAGCGGATCCGTGCTCGGTGAGAGTGGTGGGGGGCCCCCCCCCCCCCCCCATCCCCCCCGCCCCCGCCCCTGACGCCGCTGGCAGGCGGCACAAGTGGAGCTTCTGGCAGTCGTCTCGGTCGGTTAACCTGGGTCAACAACGCCCGGGTTTGTCCCGTGACCTCCTGCACCTAGCCTGGCACGCAGAGGTCGCAACCGGGTACCCGATACCCGGCTAGCCGTACCCGGGTACCCGTTTGCGACCCTGGTGCGGCCGGTACGGGTAGGCCGTGAGTCACTGGTGAGTAACTGTTTGTCACTCATTTCCCAACGTCTTGTCTCTTCTCACAATTCAAGTTCCTAGAATCAACGCACCCGCGCCTGCAACATGGCTTCATCCCAGAGGTCGCAATCAGGTACCCGATACTCGTACCCTACCCGTACCGGCCGAGTAGGGTACAGGTACGGGTAGGGTACGGGTATAGGGTACCCGTTTGCGACCCTGGTGCGGCCGGGTACGGCTAAGGAATCAAAACCCGTTTGCGACCTCTGCTGACACGTCAGTCAACTTGCAACGCTTCTAAATCTATTGATTTGTTTGGGATGTGTTAATGTAAGTTGGTGTTCATTTAATGCGTGATGTGGTGATGTGTTGTGTTAATGCGACGATGTGATGTGTTGATGTTTGTGACGTGGCGATGATGCGGTGATGAACAGGTGAGCAAGGTTCACGAGTACAGGCTCACTTGGACCACGATGATTTCACAGCGCGGATCATCAGCCAAGGCCAAGAATACCACGTGGAGGTGATCAACATCATCATCACCATCGTCACCACCATCAACACCACCATCATCATCATCACCACCATCATCATCATCACCACCATCATCACCACCATCATCATCACCATCATCATCACCACCATCATCATTACCATCATCATCATTATCATCACCATCGTCACCACCATCAANACCACCATCAACATCATCATCACCATCATCATCATCATCACCACCATCACCACCATCATCATCACCATCATCATCACCACCATCATCATCATCACCACCATCATCATCACCATCATCATCATCACCATCGTCACCACCATCAACACCACCATCAACATCATCATCACCACCATCATCACTCACACCACCATCATCACCACCATCATCATCACCACCATCATCACCACCATCATTCACCATCATCACCATCATCATTACCATCATCATCATCACCACCATCATCATGACCATCATGACCACCATCATCATGACCATCGTCACATCACCATCATCATCACCATCGTCGCAATCATCAGCCAAGGCCCAAGAATACCTTGTGGAGGTGATCATCGTCGCCACCATTGTTGCCACCATCGTCACCATCGTCACCACCATCGTCACGATCATCCGTCAATTTCACGAGTGCTACATGGAGGTGCTCATCATCACCAGCACCGCCATCATTACCATCGTCACCATCGTCACCATCGTCACCACCACCATCGTCACCATCGTCACCACCACCATCGTCACCATCGTCACCATCGTCACCACCACCATCGTCACCATCGTCACCATCGTCACCACCACCATCGTCACCATCGTCACCCCCACCATCGTCACCATCGTCACCACCATCACCATCGTCACCACCGTCATCGTCACCATCGTCATCGTCACCATCGTCACCACCATCGTCACCAGTCACCACCATCACCATCGTCACCATCACCATCGTCACCATCGTCACCATCATCACCACCATCGTCACCATCGTCACCATCGTNACCACCATCGTCACCATCGCACCATCGTCACCACCATCGTCACCATCGTCACCACCACCATCGTCACCATCGTCACCACCACCATCGTCACCATCGTCACCACCACCATCGCCACCATCGTCACCACCATCGTCACCACCATCGTCACCACCATCACCACCATCGTCACCACCACCATCGTCACCATCGTCACCACCACCATCGTCACCATCGTCACCACCAATCGTCACCATCGTCACCACCTCATCGCCACCATCGTCACCACCATCATCGTCACCACCACCATCGTCACACCACCACCATCGTCACCATCGTCACCACCATCGTCACCATTGTCACCACCACCATCGTCACCACCACCATCGTTACCATCGTCGCCACCACCATTGTCACCATCGTCGCCACCACCATGTCACCATCATTGTCACCATCGTCACCAACACCATCGTCACCATCGTCACCATAATCGCCAATTCCACAAGTACCGCATGGAGATTCCCATGGCTCAACCAGCGCCACCACCGTCACCACCTTGATCTCACTATNCACCACCACCACCACCACCACCACCGTCACCACCGTCACCACCGTTGATGTCACTATCACCACCACCGCCACCACCATCATCACCACACCACCAACACCCACCACCTTCATCACAATGTCCCCCCCCCCCCCGCCAGCCCCTGTGGAGGCTGACTAAGGCACGGCGGCCACGGCCGCCTGTGGTCTACCGCAGC
>WFAB01002164.1:0-54686 GCA_018977245.1 Lethenteron camtschaticum
GGACTGGGTCTCTCCGATCACCTCCACCAGGAGGACTGGGTCTCTCCAATCACCTCCACCAGGAGGACTGGGTCTCTCCGATCACCTCCACCAGGAGGACTTGGTCTCTCCGATCACCTCCACCAGGAGGACTGGGTCTCTCCAATCACCTCCACCAGGAGGACTTGGTCACTCTGTCACCTCCACCAGGAGTACTGGGTCTCGCCGATCATCTCCACCAGCAGGCCTTGGTCTCTCCGATCACCTCCACCAGGAGGACTGGGTCTCTCCAGTCACCTCCACCAGGAGGCCTTGGTCTCGTCGGACACCTCCACCAGGAGGCCTTGGTCTCGCCGATCACCTCCACCAGGAGGCCTTGGTCTCTCCGATCACCTCCACCGGAGGCCTTGATCACCTCCTGCAGAAGATGACACAGCTTATAAATACCGAGAGCAAACGGTGTGTGTACGTGTGTGTGTAAGTGTGTGTGTACGTGTGTGTGTGCACGTGTGTGTGTGTGCGTGTGTGTGTAGGTGTGTGTACACGTGTACGTGTGTGTGTGTACGTATGTGTGTGTACGTATGTGTGTGTACGTGTGTGTGCGTACATGTGTGTACGTGTGTGCGTACGTGTGTGTGTACGTATGTGTGTGTGCTTGTACGCGTGTGTACGTGTGTGTGTGTACGTGTGTGAGTGTACGTGTGTGTGTGTACGTGTGTGAGTGTGTGTACGTGTGTGAGTGTGCGTGTAGTGTAGCGGTTAGAGCACACTCCACTCCGAACCCGGCGACCCCGAGTTCTGATTCCCCGCTCACAGGCCAACACCAGTGACGATTATCTGAACCGGTCCTGGCTCCCCTAGGTCGACTCAGCCTCAAATGACTACCCGGTTCTGTGTGTGGTAAACATCGCCACTGGGAGACAAAGGCAGCCGGCGTGGTGCTGGCCACGCACCCACCCCCTCGTGTTCGGTTGCCGACCTTTCACGGCTGTTAGCTAACAGCACTTGCCCCAGCAGTCTGTTAAAAGGCTATCGGGGGGATCTTTGCTTGTGTGTGCCAGTGGCCTTCATGCGTGCGGAGGAGGAGGAGGCTCGTGAAAGGACGCCGCTGGGCAGTTGGAGGCGGTCGCCCTCTCAGCAACAGCGGAGGGTGGAGGGGCGACCGCTCACAACAACGAGCCGAGCGGATGAAACGCAGCGAGTTGCATCTGCCAGTCATCACGTGACACGTGGTTGTGTCACGTGACCTCCTGCCAGCGAGTCTGCTGCAGGCTACACGGGGGTTCTTGTACGTAGAACTTCTTTCGCACCGTACGCAGCCAACCGCGCTATTAGGAGGTGCGGGGCGGGGAGGGGGAACACACTACAAACAAGAAGCAGTTCTAAAGAAGCGAGTTTGTCAATGTAGACGGTGACGATTTTAAAGTGCACAGCTCCCAGCGGCTTCCTAATATAGGTAGGGAAGAGCGTTCCAGACGGCCGAGAGAGTGGCAAGGATGCGATGGATGGGCGAGAGAAGAGAGAGAGAGATGGATCGGCTGCAGCTGGCGAGTAGGAGGGGAAGCGATGGAGAAGCGACGGGGTGAGGGATGGAGGAGGCCGCATCTGGCGTCGACGCTGCTGCGACTGTTGCGGCTGCACGGAGCGGAGTCTGTTTTCACAGTGGGCGGGGTTTAGACTAGGGGTGGCCACACATGGGTCACGTGGTGTACGGGAGGCTTGGGCTGGATGAGAGAGAGAGAGAGTGAGTCTAAGTCCGCCACCACTACGGCGCGGTGGTTCAGAGAAGACGTGGCACGAGATGTGGCACGAGATGTGGCACGGATGTGGCACGGATGTGGCACGGATGTGGCCCGGATGTGGCCGGGATGTGGCACGGATGTGGCCCGGGATGTGGCACGGATGTGGCACGGGATGTGGCACGAGATGTGGCACGGATGTGGCACGGATGTGGCACGGATGTGGCCCGGATGTGGCACGGATGTGGCACGGATGGCATGTGGCACGGATGTGGCACGAGATGTGGCACGGGATGTGGCACGGATGTGGCACGGGATGTGGCACGAGATGTGGCACGGGATGTGGCACGGGATGTGGCACGGAGATGTGGCACGAGATGTGGCACGAGGTGGGGATGTGGCACAGGGATGTGGCACGGGATGTGGCACGGATGTGGCACGGGATGTGGCACGAGATGTGGCACGAGATGTGGCACGGGATGTGGCACGGGATGTGGCACGGGATGTGGCACGGATGTGGCACGGGATGTGGCACGGGATGTGGCACGGGATGTGGCACGGGAGTGGCACGGGATGTGGCACGGATGTGGCACGAGATGTGGCACGGGATGTGGCACGAGATGTGGCACGAGATGTGGCACGGGATGTGGCACGGATGTGGCACGGGATGTGGCACGGATGTGGCACGGGATGTGGCACGGGATGTGGCACGGGATGGAAGTGGAGCCGAGTGGACTTGGCGATGACCTCCAGCCGAGGCGTCAAGGTCGGCCTCTGTGGGGGGGGGGGGAGTCAACGCGAGGCGCCCGGGGCCCACGTGCCAGAGGTCGCAACCGGGAACCCGATACCCGTACCCTACCCGATACCCTACTGGATACCCTACCCGATACCCTACCGGATACCCGGCTACCCGTACCCGGCCGGGTACGGGTACGGGTACCCGTTTGCGACCCTGGTGCGGCCGGGTACGGGTACGGGTAAGGAATCAAAACCCGTTTGCGACCTCTGCCACGTACCCTGCCGGGGAGCCGTCGACGACGCTCGACGCGGCCATCAAAGTGCACCTGGCCTGGCACAAGCCCCGCGGTGACGTCACCGCCACTCGGTGGAGAACGGCGGCGGGTGGCATTGGTGGCAGCACGCAGGGGGGGAGGGTGGGGGGAGGGGAGGGAGGGAGGGGGGTGGAAGAGGGGGGAGGAGGGAGGGGGGGATGGAGGGGGGCGTCACCACGGCAACGGCTCGTGCGTGCCGCAGGACTCCACTGGGGCGAGGCGACACAGCAGAGCGGGCGATGTGAGAGCGAGTTTGTGATCACTATCGGATCTCTATTGATCCTGAATGATGAGTTTGTGATCACTATCGGATCTCTATTGATCCTGGAGGAATCCGAGTTTGTGATCACTATCGGATCTTTATTGATCCTGGAGGAATCCGAGTTTGTGATCACTATCGGATCTTTATTGATCCTGAATGATGAGTTTGTGATCACTATCGGATCTTTATTGATCCTGAATGCTGAGTTTGTGATAACTATCGGATCTTTATTGATCCTGGAGGAATCTGAGTTTGTGATCACTATCGGATCTTTATTGATCCTGAATGATGAGTTTGTGATCACTATCGGATCTTTATTGATCCTGGAGGAATCCGAGTTTGTGATCACTATCGGATCTCTATTGATCTTGGAGGAATCCGAGTTTGTGATCACTATCGGATCTCTATTGATCCTGGAGGAATCCGAGTTTGTGATCACTATCGGATCTTTATTGATCCTGAATGCTGAGTTTGTGATCACTATCGGATCTCTATTGATCCTGGAGGAATATGAGTTTGTGATCACTATCGGATCTCTATTGATCTTGGAGGAATCCGAGTTTGTGATCACTATCGGATCTCTATTGATCCTGGAGGAATCCGAGTTTGTGATCACTATCGGATCTCTATTGATCCTGGAGGAATCCGAGTTTGTGATCACTATCGGATCTCTATTGATCCTGGAGGAATCCGAGTTTGTGATCACTATCGGATCTCTATTGATCTTGGAGGAATCCGAGTTTGTGATCACTATCGGATCTCTATTGATCCTGGAGGAATCCGAGTTTGTGATCACTATCGGATCTCTATTGATCCTGAATGCTGAGTTTGTGATCACTATCGGATCTCTATTGATCTTGGAGGAATCCGATGAGCTATGAAGCTCATGATTTATTTTACTCACAAATGTCCCGAGGATGTCACGGGGTCGGAACGAACCAACAAGGGACAAAGCCACGACACATCAGACAGTGCGCGTCTAGGGGAGGTGAGCTAAAAATAGTGATGATGATGATAATGATGTTTATTGTACCACCAGTTAAAGCCCCCAGAGATACGTATCTGACGTTTCAGAAGCCACCACCACCACCACCACGTGGAAGCCAGCGACGTGCGGTCAGGCGAGGGACGGCATCACCTGCCGTACGAAAAGTAACAAAATTATAAAATAAAATTTAGATTTTTGTTTTCTGACCTCCCTTCCACTGATCGGTGTTACGTCATTTCTGTGTCAAATGTGCGGAGCTCCGCTGCAAGTACCGGGAGAGACGAGAGGCAGAGAGACAGAGACAGAGAGATAGAGACACAGAGAGACAGAGACACAGAGACAGAGACACAGAGACACAGAGACACAGAGACACAGAGACAGAGACACAGAGACAGAGAGACACAGAGACACAGAGACAGAGAGACACAGAGACAGAGAGACAGAGACACACAGAGACAGAGAGACACAGAGACACAGAGACACAGAGACAGAGAGACAGAGACACACAGAGAGAGAGAGACACAGAGACAGACACAGAGAGACAGAGAGAGAGAGACAGACACAGAGACACAGACACACAGACACACAGAGATACACAGAGACACAGAGACAGACACAGAGACACAGAGACAGACACAGAGAGACAGAGACACAGAGAGAGAGAGAGACACACAGAGACACAGAGAGACACAGAGACAAAGAGACACAGAGACACACACAGACACAGAGACACACAGAGACACAGAGACACACAGACACACACAGAGACACACAGAGACACACAGAGAGACCACAGATACACACAGAGACACAGAGACACACAGAGACACAGAGACACACAGACACACACAGAGACACACAGAGAGACACAGAGAGACACAGATACACACAGAGACACACAGAGAGACGAGAGCAGCTGTGAGCTCAGCAACCTCCCCACTGGTTGCGCAAACCCATCAGACGCTGGGTGGAGCGTGGGCGATAAGCGCGTGCCTGCTGCTACTATCTCTCTGTGATGATGGCAATCGTACAGAAATGACGCTACCAGCACGGATCAGAGGAAAAATCTATAAAAAAAAATCGTAGCAGCTCCTCCCTGCTGGGAGCTCTTCATCAGGCAGCAGTGGCCGTGGTCTCTCTACTGCTGGATGAAGGCAATCCCCTCCAACTCGCGAGCCACCACCACCACCTGCTGCTGCTGCTGCTGCTGCTGATTCCATCTTCGCTCCGTCTCCACGACGGGCGTGCCTCTCGCTCGCTCACGTCCCTCGCGGAGACGGAGCGATTAGCGCGCTTGGCTACATTACGGTGCGAAAGAAGTTCAACGTAAATACATACAAACTACTTTACACTACACCATACACTACACTACTATACACTACACTATACACTACACTATACACTACACTATACACTACACTATACACTACACTATACACTACACTATACACTACACTATACACTACACTATACACTACACTATACACTACACTATACACTACACTACTATACACTACACTATACACTACACACTACACTATACATTACACTATACACTACTTTACACTACACTACTATACACTACACTATACACTACACTACTATACACTACACTACTATACACTACACTATACACTACACTACTATACACTACACTACTATACACTACACTATACACTACACTACTATACACTACACTATACACTACACACTACACTACTATACACTACATTACTATACACTACACTATACACTACACTATACACTACACTACACTATACACTACACACTACATTACTATACACTACACCATACACTACACTATACACTACACTATACACTACTATACACTACACTATACACTACACACTACACTATACACTACACACTACTATACACTACTATACACTACACTATACACTACACACTACACTACACTACACACTACATACACTACTATACACTACACACTATACACTACACACTATACACTACACACTACATACACTAACTACACTATACACTACACTATACACTCAACGACACACTACACGTTCGGTCCACGTTGGCTGAACGTTGGCTGAACGTTGGCTGAACGTTTGGCCAGTGTTGCGGGCAAGTGCTGTGAGCGAGTATCGGAACCCACGCAGGCCGGCACAAGACAAAGATGACCCGTGTAGCCTCAACAGGCGGTAGGGGCAAGTGCTGTTAGGGAGCAGCACCTTTTAAGGCAGGCACGGCACACAAACAAAGACACAGATCCCCCGTGTAGCCTCAACAGACTGTAGGGGCAAGTGCTGTTAGCGAGTAGCACCTATAAAGGCCGGCACGGCACACGAGGGGGTGGGTGGCCAGCACCACGCCCGGCCGCCTTTGTCTCCCCAGTGGCGATGTTTATACAGCACACCAGGTACTCATTTGAGGCTGAGTTGACCTAGGGGGAGGCCCAGGACCGATTCAAATTATTATCACCGGTGTTGGCCGTGAACGGGAATCAAACTCGGGTCGCCGGGTTCGTAGCGCTAAAAACTACACTACCGCTCCCCACACACACTCACAACGACACATACACTCACAATATACACACACTCACAATACACACACATCACACTCACAACACACACCACACACACCACACACACCACACACACACATCACACCACACACACACTACAAACACACACTCACAATCACACACACACTCACAATCACACACACACTCACAACCACACACACTCACAACACAGCCACACACACTCACAACCACACACACACTCACAATATAACCACACACACTCACAACACAACCACACACACACACTCACAACACAGCCACACACACTCACACAATAACAACCACACACACTCACAACACAGCCACACACACTCACAATACAACCACACACACTCACAACACAACCACACACACTCAAAATACAACCACACACACTCACAACACAACCACACACCCTCACAATACAACCACACACACACACTCACAACACACACACACTCACAATACAACCACACACACTGACAGCCACCACACACTACCCAACAACACATCACGCACACACCCAGAAGCACACACTCTCAATGACAACACCACACACTACGCAACTACACACATAACTCCACACACACCACACACACACATCACACACACCACACACACACCACACAACACACATCACACATACACCACACACACTCCACACACACCACACACACAAACACCACACACACATTACACACACCACACACACCACACACATCACACACACACCACAGACATCACACACACACACAGATCACACACACATCACACACACACATCAACACATAAACACACACACACCACACCACAAACACCACACACATCATCCCCACACACCACAACACACACACACATCACACACACACACCACACACACACACCACACCACACACATCACACACACACACCACACACATCACACACACACCGAACACACACACCACACACACACACACCACCACGTGTCACACACCACACACACACACCACACGTCACACACACACCACACACACCACACACACACCACACACACACATCACACACCACACGTATCACACACACACACCACACACACACCACACACACACACCACACACACACACCACACGTGTCACACACCACACACACACCACACGTCACACACACACCACACACACCAATCACACCCCACACGTATCACACACACACACACCACACACACCACACACACACCACACACCACACACATCACACACACCACACACACACACCACACACACACCACACACACCACACACCACACACACACCACACACACACACCACACACACATCACACACACACCACACGTGTCACCTCCACGTGGGCCAACGCAGCGCGAGGAGACCACAGCAGCAGCAGCAGCCTCCTCCTGTCTCTCCCCCCGGCTCCTCCTGACTCCGTCTCCTCCCTGCTCACTCCTGCTGACTCTCCTCCTCCTCCTCCCACTGTAGCTGAGCGCAGCGGCAGCAGGAGGAGGGGGAGGAGGAGGGGGAGGAGGAGGGGGAGGAGGGGGAGGAGGAGGAGGGAGGAGGAGGGGGAGGAGGAGGGGGAGGGAGGAGGAGGGGTAGGAGGGGAGGGGGGTGATTCTGCGTCATCATCCCCGGGTCGCCGCGCGTCCTGCTGTCCCCTCCCCTTCCTCGCCCCATCATCGCGATCAGCCAGCACACAGACAAAGATCCCCCGTGTAGCCTCGACAGACTGGTGGGGCAAGTGCTGTAAGCGAGCATCACACGTGGCACACAGACAAAGACCCCCCGTGTAGCCTCGACAGACTGTTGGGGCAAGTGCTGTAAGCGAGCATCACACGTGACACACAGACACAGATCCCCCGTGTAGCCTCGACAGACTGTTGGGGCAAGTGCTGTAAGCGAGCATCACACGTGAGACACAGAGATCCACACCCCGTCCGTGCGTGACCCACCAACCCTCGCTGCTTCCTCCACAGTCGGGCGCCACGGTGGCTGTGAGATGTTAACTACCTCGCCTGGTACACAGGAGGTCGTGGGCTCGATCCCGACCCAGCTGCTGCTGCTGTATATTTGGAGTTTGCGTGTATCTCTCTCTCTGCGTCTCTCTCTCTGCGTGTCTCTCTCTGTGTGTCTCTCTCTCTCTCTGCGTGTCTCTCTCTGCGTGTCTCTCTCTCTGCGTGTCTCTCTCTGTGTATCTCTCTCTCTGCGTCTCTCTCTCTGCGTGTCTCTCTCTGTGTGTCTCTCTCTGCGTGTCTCTCTTTCTCTCTCTCTGCGTGTCTCTCTCTGCGTGTCCCTCTCTGCGTATCTCTCTCTGCGTGTCTCTCTCTGTGTGTCTCTCTCTGCGTATCTCTCTCTCTCTCTCTGCGTGTCTCTCTCTGTGTGTCTCTCTCTGCGTGTCTCTCTCTCTCTCTGCGTGTCTCTCTCTGTGTGTCTCTCTCTGCGTATCTCTCTCTGCGTGTCTCTCACTCTCTGCGTGTCTCTCTCTCTCTCTCCCCGTGGTCGCGTGGATTGTTTTTCTCCGACTCCTGCGGCGTTTCCTCTCCGCACTTCGAATCAACAGCGCGCGGTTTGAGTCATCTGGCTGCTGCTGCTGCTGTACACCGCCACGTGGTGGTGATGATGATGACACTTCGTTGAGAGGTCATCGGTGACAGTCGGCTGGCTTCTGAAAAAGAGTTCCACAGTTTCAGTTATGGGCCCGTGCCTGGTAAAAAACTAAAACTAAAACAAAGTGCCATGTTTGGTGCGTTGTTGAGTTGACTTCTGAATGATTGCAGAGCACGTGTAAGGCCCGGGCCAACAGCACTTGCTACGCGTGCTCTCGACGTTTGCCCCCGGAGTGTCGGATTTCCCCGAGGCTTTCAGAATGCACGGAGTCGAGTCGCGTGCCGTGACCAACACACACACACTAACACACACACATTAACACACACACAATCAACACACAAACACACACACATTAACACACAAACACACACACATTAACACACATCAACACACACACACACATCAACACACACACACATCAACACACAAACACACACACATTAACACACAAACACACACACACATCAACACACAAACACACACACATTAACACACACACATCAACACACAAACACACACACATTAACACACACACATCAACACACAAACACACACACATTAACACACACACATCAACACACAAACACACACACACTAACACACACACACACATCAACACACAAACACACACACATTAACACACACATCAACACACAAACACACACACATTAACACACACAAACAAACACACACACACATCAACACACAAACACACACACATTAACACACACACACATCAACACACACACACACATCAACACACCACACATCAACACACAAACACACACACATTAACACACACACATCAACACACAAACACACACACATTACACACACACACATCAACACACACACACATCAACACACAAACACACACACACATAACAACACACATCAACACACAAACACACACACATTAACACACACACATTAACACACAAACACACACACATCAACACACAAACACACACACATTAACACACACACACACACATCAACACACAAACACACACACATTAACACACCACACACATCAACACACACACACACATCAACACAACAAACACACACACATCAACACACAAACACACACCACACTAACACACACACACACATCAACACACAAACACACACACATTAACACACACACATCAACACACAAACACACACACATTAACACACACACACTAACACACACACATCAACACACAAACACACACACACTAACACACACACATTAACACACACACATCAACACCACAAAACACACACACATTAACACACACACACATCAACACACACACACACACACATCAACACACACACATCAACACACACACACACATCAACACACAAACACACACACATCAACACACAAACACACACACATCAACACACAAACACACACACATTAACACACACACCATGAACACACACACACAAACACACACACATTAACACACACACATCAACACACAAACACACACACATTAACACACACATCAACACACAAACACACACACATCAACACACAAACACACACACATTAACACACACATCAACACACAAACACACACACATCAACACACAAACACACACACATTAACACACACACACATCAACACACACACACATCAACACACAAACACACACACACATCAACACACACACACACATCAACACACAAACACACACACATTAACACACACACATCAACACACAAAACACACACACATTAACACACACACATCAACACACAAACACACACACACAAACACACAACATCAACACACAAACACACACACATTAACACACACACATCAACACACAAACACACACACACTAACACACACACATCAACACACAAACACACACACATTAACACACACACAACACATCAACACACACACACATCAACACACACACACACATCAACACACAAACACACACACATTAACACACACACATCAACACACAAACACACACACATCAACACACAAACACACACACATTAACACACACACCATGAACACACACACACATTAACACACACATATTAACACACACACATTAACACACCAACACACACATATTAACACACAAACACACACATCAACACACAAACACACACATCAACACACAAACACACACACACACATTAACACACAAACACACACACACATCAATACATACACACACACACCAACACACACACATCAACACACAAACACACACACACATCAACACACAAACACACACATTAACACACACACATTAACACACACACCACACACACATTAACACACACACATCAACACACAAACACACATCAACACACAAACACATACACATTAACACACACACATCAACACACACACACATCAACACACAAACACACACACCATGAACACACACACATTAACGCACAAACACACACACACATCAACACACACACACACATCAACACACACACACACATCAACACACAAACACACACACACATCAACACACACACACACATCAACACACAAACACACACATATTAACACACACACACATCAACACACAAACACACACACATTAACACACACACACACATCAACACACAAACACACACACACACACACATCAACACACAAACACACACACATTAACACACACACCATGAACACACACACATTAACGCACAAACACACACACACACCAACACGCACACATTAACACACACACACATCAACACACACACACATCAACACACAAACACACACACATTAATACACACAAACCATGAACACACACACACACACCAACACACACATCAACACACAAATACACACACACACCTAAACACACACACACCTACACACACACATCAACACACACACACACAACAACACACACATCAACAACCACACACACACATCAACACACAGTCACATTCATCAAGTTCATGTATTAGGTATAGCCCTGTGAGCCATTCGGTTAAACCCAGGATGGATCGTAGGCAGGCCAGCCTAAATGTTTCTAACCAGCGAAGATGCTCCACCAGGGGGGTCCACGTTTCGCAAGCGTAGAGAAGGGAGGGAATGACCGTGGCCGAGAAGACCCGAAGCTTCGTGCGGAGCGACAGACCAGGTAGCTTCCACACAGCGTTACGCAACCGATGAAAAGATATTGCCGCTCGACTGATTCGGAGTGAGACCTCTGCTGTTAAATCGGAGCCGGTCATGAGCACACTGCCCAGGTATGGGAAACTTGACACTCTCCAACTGCCCCACACCCACACGCGCACACACACCCACCCACACATCAACACACACCCACCCACACACCAACACACACCCACCCACATACCAACACACACGCGGTGTCTTCTCTGTACACGCGTTACATCTCGTGGCATTTGCCCACAGTCTTACAACATTCCTGTGTCCACATGGCACCAGAGAGCGCTCCTTGCTTTCAAATCTATTTTGTTATGATTCCCGTTAGATCTGTGTGTTGGGGGAGTGGTAGTGGTGTGTGTGTCTGTGTGTTGGGGGAGTGGTAGTGGTGTGTGTGTGTGTGTCTGTGTGTCTGTGTGTTGTGGGGAGTGGTGTGTGTCTGTGTCTGTGTGTCTGTGTGTTGGGGGAGTGGTAGTGGTGTGTGTGTCTGTGTGTTGGGGAGTGGTGTGGTGTGTGTGTGTGTGTGTCTGTGTGTCTGTGTGTTGTGGGGAGTGGTGTGTGTCTGTGTCTGTGTGTCTGTGTGTTGGGGGAGTGGTAGTGGTGTGTGTGTCTGTGTGTTGGGGGAGTGGTAGTGGTTTGGTGTGTGTGTTGTGTGTCTGTGTGTTGGGAGTGGTAGTGGTGTGGTGTCTGTTGTTGGGGGAGTGGTAGTGGTGTGTGTGTGTCTGTGTGTCTGTGTGTTCTAGGGAGTGGTAGTGGTGTGTGTGTGTCTGTGTGTTGGGGGAGTGGTAGTGGTGTGTGTGTGTCTGTGTGTTGGGGGAGTGGTAGTGGTGTGTGTGTGTCTGTGTGTTGGGGGAGTGGTAGTGGTGTGTGTGTGTCTGTGTGTTGGGGGAGTGGTAGTGGTGTGTGTGTGTCTGTGTGTTGGGGGAGTGGTCGTGGTGTGTGTGTCTGTGTGTTCTAGGGAGTGGTAGTGGTGTGTGTGTCTGTGTGTTGGGGGAGTGGTAGTGGTGTGTGTGTCTGTGTGTTGGGGGAGTGGTAGTGGTGTGTGTGTCTGTGTGTTGGGGGAGTGGTAGTGGTGTGTGTGTCTGTGTGTTGGGGGAATGGTAGTGGTGTGTGTGTCTGTGTGTTGGGGGAGTGGTAGTGGTGTGTGTGTCTGTGTGTTGGGGGAGTGGTAGTGGTGTGTGTGTCTGTGTGTGTTGTGGGGAGTGGTAGTGGTGTGTGTGTCTGTGTCTGTGTGTCTGTGTGTTGGGGGAGTGGTAGTGGTGTGTGTGTCTGTGTGTTGGGGGAGTGGTAGTGGTGTGTGTGTCTGTGTGTTGGGGGAGTGGTCGTGGTGTGTGTGTGTGTGTCTGTGTGTCTGTGGGTTGTGGGGAGTGGTGTGTGTCTGTGTCTGTGTGTCTGTGTGTGTTGTGGGGAGTGGTAGTGGGGTGTGTGTCTGTGTGTTGGGGGAGTGGTAGTGGTGTGTGTGTGTGTCTGTGTCTTCTAGGGAGTGGTACCGGTGTGTGTGTGTGTTGTGGGGAGTGGTAGTGGTGTGTGTGTGTGTCTGTGTGTGTTGTGGGGAGTGGTAGTGGTGTGTGTGTCTGTGTGTGTTGTGGGGAGTGGTAGTGGTGTGTGTGTGTGTGTCTGTGTGTTCTAGGGAGTGGTAGTGGTGTGTGTGTGTGTGTTCTAGGGAGTGGTAGTGGTGTGTGTGTGTGTGTGTTGTGGGGAGTGGTAGTGGTGTGTGTGTGTTCTAGGGAGTGGTAGTGGTGTGTGTGTGTGTGTGTTGTGGGGAGTGGTAGTGGTGTGTCTGTGTGTGTTGTGGGGAGTGGTAGTGGTGTGTGTGTCTGTGTGTGTTGTGGGGAGTGGTAGTGGTGTGTGTGTGTGTGTCTGTGTGTTCTAGGGAGTGGTAGTGGTGTGTGTGTGTGTGTTCTAGGGAGTGGTAGTGGTGTGTGTGTGTTGTGGGGAGTGGTAGTGGTGTGTGTGTGTTCTAGGGAGTGGTAGTGGTGTGTGTGTGTGTGTGTTGTGGGGAGTGGTAGTGGTGTGTCTGTGTGTGTTGTGGGGAGTGGTAGTGGTGTGTGTGTGTCTGTGTGTGTTGTGGGGAGTGGTGTGTGTGTGTGTCTCGGTGTTGTGGGGAGTGGTAGTGGTGTGTGTGTCTGTGTGTTGTGGGGAGTGGTAGTGGTGTGTGTGTGTGTGTCTGTGTGTTCTAGGGAGTGGTAGTGGTGTGTGTGTGTGTCTGTGTGTGTTGTGGGAGTGGTGTGTGTGTGTGTCTGTGTGCTGTGGTGAGTGGTAGTGGTGTGTGTGTGTTGTCTAAAGTGGTACCCGAGTTCATAATAAAGGTTTTTGGTATTCTTTGGGTCCTTCAGTAAAGTCACATAGGTAGGTTCAAATAAAATAACAGAAAATAACAACGACGACGTTTCGATCGCAACACAAGCGGTCGCCATCGGGAGGAAAAACCAAGAGGGGGAAGCTGCCGAGGCAGACGGTTTCAAGGTTTACAATGAGTGTAGCCCAGGGCCATAAACGAAGTGGGCGGGGCTCGTGATGTTAATGTGAGAGATGAGCGTGTTAATGGGAGATATTAGTGTGTTAATGTGAGAGATTAGCGTGTTAATGGGAGAGATGAGCATGTTAATGTGAGAGATGAGCGTGTTAATGTGAGAGATTAGCGTGTTAATGTGAGAGATGAGCATGTTAATGTGAGAGATTAGCATGTTAATGTGAGAGATGAGTGTGTTAATGTGAGAGATGAGCATGTTAATGTGAGAGATGAGTGTGTTAATGTGAGAGATGAGTGTGTTAATGTGAGAGATGAGCGTGTTAATGTGAGAGATTAGCATGTTAATGTGAGAGATGAGTGTGTTAATGTGAGAGATGAGTGTGTTAATGTGAGAGATGAGCGTGTTAATGTGAGAGATGAGCATGTTAATGTGAGAGATTAGCATGTTAATGTGAGAGATGAGCGTGTTAATGTGAGAGATGAGCGTGTTAATGTGAGAGATTAGCATGTTAATGTGAGAGATGAGTGTGTTAATGTGAGAGATGAGCATGTTAATGTGAGAGATTAGCATGTTAATGTGAGAGATGAGCATGTTAATGTGAGAGATGAGTGTGTTAATGTGAGAGATGAATGTTAATGTGAGAGATGAGCGTGTTAATGTGAGAGATTAGCATGTTAATGTGAGAGATGAGCATGTTAATGTGAGAGATGAGCGTGTTAATGTGAGAGATGAGCGTGTTAATGTGAGAGATGAGCATGTTAATGTGAGAGATTAGCGTGTTAATGTGAGAGATTGCGTGTTAATGGAAGATTAGCGTGTTAATGTGAGAGATTAGCGTGTTAATGTGGAGAGATTAGCGTGTTAATGTGAGAGATTAGCATGTTAATGTGAGAGATTAGCGTGTTAATGTGAGAGATTAGCGTGTTAATGTGAGAGATGAGCGTGTTAATGTGAGAGATTATCATGTTAATGTGAGAGATGAGCGTGTTAATATGAGAGATGAGCGTGTTAATGTGAGAGATGAGCGTGTTAATGTGAGAGATTAGCATGTTAATGTGAGAGTTTAGCGTGTTAATGTGAGAGATTAGCGTGTTAATGTGAGAGATGAGCGTGTTAATGTGAGAGATTAGCATGTTAATGTGAGAGATTAGCATGTTAATGTGAGAGATGAGCGTGTTAATGTGAGAGATTAGCATGTTAATGTGAGAGATGAGAGTGTTAATGTGAGAGATGAGCATGTTAATGTGAGAGATTAGCGTGTTAATGTGAGAGATTAGCATGTTAATGTGAGAGATTAGCATGTTAATGTGAGAGATTAGCGTGTTAATGTGAGAGATGAGCGTGTTAATGTGAGAGATTAGCATGTTAACGTGAGAGATTAGCATGTTAATGTGAGAGATTAGCGTGTTAATGTGAGAGATGAGCGTGTTAATGTGAGAGATTAGCATGTTAACGTGAGAGATTAGCATGTTAATGTGAGAGATTAGCGTGTTAATGTGAGAGATTAGTGTGTTAATGTGAAAGATTAGCGTGTTAATGTGAGAGATTAGCATGTTAATGTGAGAGATTAGCGTGTTAATGTGAGAGATTAGCATGTTAATGTGAGAGATTAGCGTGTTAATGGGAGAGATTAGCGTGTTAATGTGAGAGATTAGCATGTTAATGTGAGAGATTAGCTTGTTAATGTGAGAGATTAGCATGTTAATGTGAGAGATTAGCGTGTTAATGGGAGAGATTAGCGTGTTAATGTGAGAGATTAGCATGTTAATGTGAGAGATTAGCTTGTTAATGTGAGAGATGAGCGTGTTAATGGGAGAGATTAGCGTGTTAATGGGAGAGATTAGCATGTTAATGTGAGAGATTAGTGTGTTAATGTGAGAGATTAGCGTGTTAATGTGAGAGATTAGCATGTTAATGTGAGAGATTAGCGTGTTAATGTGAGAGATTAGCATGTTAATGTGAGAGATTAGCGTGTTAATGTGAGAGATTAGCGTGTTAATGTGAGAGATTAGCGTGTTAATGTGAGAGATGAGTGTGTTAATGTGAGAGATTAGCGTGTTAATGTGAGAGATGAGTGTGTTAATGTGAGAGATTAGCGTGTTAATGTGAGAGATTGGCATGTTAATGTGAGAGATTAGCATGTTAATGTGAGAGATTAGCGTGTTAATGTGAGAGATTAGCATGTTAATGTGAGAGATTAGCTTGTTAATGTGAGAGATGAGCGTGTTAATGGGAGAGATTGTCGTGTTAATGGGAGAGATTGGCATGTTAATGTGAGAGATTAGTGTGTTAATGTGAGAGATTAGCGTGTTAATGTGAGAGATTAGCATGTTAATGTGAGAGATTAGTGTGTTAATGTGAGAGATTAGCGTGTTAATGTGAGAGATTAGCATGTTAATCTGAGAGATTAGCGTGTTAATGTGAGAGATTAGCGTGTTAATGTGAGAGATTAGCGTGTTAATGTGAGAGATTAGCATGTTAATGTGAGAGATTAGCATGTTAATGTGAGAGATTAGCGTGTTAATGTGAGAGATTAGCATGTTAATGTGAGAGATTTGCGTGTTAATGTGAGAGATTAGCATGTTAATGTGAGAGATTAGCATGTTAATGTGAGAGATTAGCGTGTTAATGTGAGAGATTAGCATGTTAATGTGAGAGATGAGCGTGTTAATGTGAGAGATTAGCGTGTTAATGTGAGAGATTAGCATGTTAATGTGAGAGATTAGCGTGTTAATGTGAGAGATTAGCGTGTTAATGTGAGAGATTAGCGTGTTAATGTGAGAGATTAGCATGTTAATGTGAGAGATTAGCGTGTTAATGTGAGAGATTAGCATGTTAATGTGAGAGATTGGCATGTTAATGTGAGAGATTAGCGTGTTAATGTGAGAGATTAGCGTGTTAATGTGAGCCTCCGCCCCACCCAGCCCCACCCTCCCCACCCAGCCCCTTCCCTCCCCACCCAGCCCCTCCCTCCCCACCCAGCCCCTCCCTGCACGACGGACACAATAATGCCCTGTGGGCTGCTGTAACCAGGAGGTTCCTACCAGTACGATGTATTTTGAACGGCTTTGGAATGACACCACGTACACAGCCATGTTTGTGGGGCACTTGAACTCTAGATTTAGGGGCCTTAAATTGGAGAATGTCAGATTTTCAGATGCGTCCTGTTTCTCATTAAAGCTACGGAGCAAATGTCAGATTGCTCCCTAGTAGGGCCGTACCCTCGAGCTGGTTGAGACGTAGAGAGGCAGGACTTTATTGACACAGACTAAGGACTTTATTGACACAGACTAAGGTCTTTATTGTTGACAGAGACTAAGGACTTTATTGATATAGCCAGGTCAACTCTGAAAGAGCCGTTCTGTACAGTATGGCTGAAGTGGGCCGTAGCAGGCAAAATAAATAAATAAGTTTGCGTTTTAAACTTTTTAAAGTTGCCATTGCTAGAATGGGTGGTGCATCTGGCAGTCAACTTAATGGAACTTGCTCGAGCTGCCCCGTGACCTCCTGCCAGCGGCCGTTCGACACGTCACGTGGCCTCAACGTGCACCTAGCCTGGCACAGGCGCCGCGGTGACGTCACCGCCAGTTAGTGGCGAATGGCGGTTGTTGTGTGTGTACATGTGTGTGCATGTGTGTGTGTGTACATGTGTGTACATGTGTGTGTACATGTGTGTGTACATGTGTGGAGCGGTTAGTGCGCTGCGCTACGAACCCGGCGACCCGGGTTCGATTCCCGCTCACGGCAAACACCGGTGGCGATTATCTGAACTGGTCCTGGGCCTCCCCTAGGTCGACCCAGCCTCAAATGAGTACCTGGTGCTGTGTGTAAACATCGCCACTGGGGAGGCAAAGGCGGCCGGGCGTGGTGCTGGCCACCCACCCCCTCGTGTGCCATTCCGGCCTTCATAGGTGCTGCTCGGGGCCGCCCATAAATGACGTCACGCGATTTTTGACCCCCCCCTCGTCACACGGCGTCACAAAAAGTCAGACCCCCCCTAAAATATGACGTCACAATGCTCTGCCCCCCCCCAAAATAAAACACGCTTCAAATCGCTTTAAACTATTGTCGTTGTAGTGCGTATTTAATGTGGCGCTGCACTCTGATGTTGTAGGAGAAAACATTTATTAAAAAGTATATTTAATTAAGTAGAACGTGTTGTCTATATTTATTTAAAGTTGCACATTTTGATGTGACGTCACATTTCTCACCCTACCCCCTCGTCACACATCGTCACAAATGTCTGACCCCCCTCCCTAGGTGCGTGACGTCATTTATGAACGGCCCCCCTACTCGCTAACAGCACTTGCCCCTACAGTCTTACAGGCTACACGGGGGATCTTTACCCCCCACGTCTGGTGTGCATCTGCCGGTCATCCCAAGTCGGTGCCAACCAGAGGTCGCAACCGGGTACCCGATACCCGTACCCCTATACCCGATACTGGCTACCCGGGTACGGGTACCCGTACCCGGGTACGGGTAGCCGTTTGCGACCCTGGTGCGGCCGGGTACGGGTAGGCCGTGAGTCACTGGTGAGTCACCGTTTGTCACTCATTTCCCAACGTCTTGTCTCTTCTCACAATTCAAGTTCCTAGAATCAACCCACCCGCGCCTGCAACGTGGCTTCATCCCAGAGGTCGCAATCGGGTACCCGATACCCGTACCCTACTCGTACCCTACCCGTACCCTACCCGATACCCGGCCGGGTACGGGTAGCCGGGTATCGGGTAGGGTACGGGTACCCGTTTGCGACCTCTGGTGCCAGCCCGTGGCGACCACCGCTGAGTCTGTCACGTGGCCTCCGTCCTGCGCGGCTGCATTGCCGCTTAGTGGCCGCGCGCGGCACGTGGCACGTGGAGATTGACGCGGTGAGCGCTCGTCTCGTCATTCTCACCCCCGTCCACACAAACTAGAAATAAACATTCCTTCAGCACCCCCATCGTCGTGTATTAGGCGGCGTTCATTCAAGACGGAGCCAACAACAACAGCAACAACAACACTGTGGGCCGGTTTTGACGCGCAGGGCACCATCGAAAGAGGTGATGGCGAAAGGTGGTGATGGTGGTGGTGATGGTGGTGGTGAGGGTGATGGTGGTGATGGTGGTGATAGTGATGGTGGTGGTGGTGATGGTGGTGATGAGTGGTGATGAGTGGTGATGGGTGGTGATGGTGATGGTGGTGATGGTAGTGGTGGTGGTGGTGATGGTGGTGGTGATGGTGGTGGTGGTGATGGTGATGGTAGTGGTGGTGGTGGTGATGGTGGTGGTGATGGTGGTGGTGGTGATGGTGGTGATGAGTGGTGATGGGTGGTGATGGTGGTGGTGGTGATGGTGGTGGTGGTGATGGTGGTGCGGTGATGGTGATGGTAGTGGTGGTGATGGTGGTGGTGATAGTGGTGGTGGTGGTGATGGTGGTGATGAGTGGTGATGGGTGGTGATGGTGGTGGTGATGGTGGTGGTGGTGATGGTGGTGGTGATGGTGGTGGTGAGGGTGATGGTGGTGATGGTGGTGGTGAGGGTGATGGTGGTGATGGTGGTGGTGATGGTGATGGTAGTGGTGATGGTGGTGGTGGTGATGGTGGATTCACGGGGGGGGGGGGGGGTGGAACTGGGGTGGAGGTGGAGCGATGTCACCAGTGCCGGATGAAGCGAGTCGCACATGCTGTTATTAAGGGGCCCGAAATAAAAATAATAAAAAATACATACATATTACAACACAATTTATTTTACTTGCATAGTAAAATAAATGTACTTTTTTCATTTGCTATACAGCCAGATAATACGACAAATCGCTAACCTTAAACACCCAGTCGTTCGTAAAAGTCGAAGGCGGTATAGTACTATAGTAATAGAGCAAGTGCAGAGTCACTGAACCGGAGTTGATAGCGTGAAAGCATTTAGCGCGGGGCCCTTGAAAGTGCGGGGCCCGTAGCTAGTACACGTGTAGCTACTACATATGTAGCTACTACACGTGTAGCTACTACACGTGTAGCTACTACTACACATGTAGCTACTACACATGTAGCTACTACTACACATGTAGTAGCTACTACACGTGTAGCTACTACACGTGTAGTAGCTACTACTACATATGTAGTAGCTACTACACATGTAGCTACTACACATGCAGCTACTACTACATATGTAGTAGCTACTACACGTGTAGCTACTACACGTGTAGTAGCTACTACTACATATGTAGTAGCTACTACACATGCAGCTACTACACGTGTAGCTACTACTACATATGTAGTAGCTACTACACGTGTAGCTACTACACGTGTAGCTACTACTACATATGTAGTAGCTACTACACATGCAGCTACTACACATGCAGCTACTACACGTGTGCAAAGCATCGGGAGGGTAAAAATCAGATCACTTTAAACATCCCACCGAGCAAGAAGCTTCTGTCTCAGCAGCGACGCGGCCATCGCGAACGAGAGCTCGGAGACGTGGCCCGTCGTGCGGGGAAATAAAGAAGCAGCAGCAGCCAAACACGTGGGGTCAACGTTGGGTCAACGTCGTTGTCGAGTCGTGTGCGGAAACACAACGCAAGGTCGCTCAGCTTCGCTGTTCAAGCTGCGGTCGGTCTGCAGAGGGCGATGAAGAGGCGTTTAAGTCAAGAGTTGAGGGCCTCTCTCTTCCCCCCTAGATCGACTCGGCCACAAACGGTCACGTGGTGTGTGTGTGGGTGTGTAGGGAGCGGTGGTGCATTGGTTGGCTCGTTACGCTGCGGACCCGGTCGACCCGAGTTCGATTCCCGCTCACGGCCACAAACACCAGTGACGATTATTGGAACCGGTCCTGGGCATCCCCTTGGTCGACTCGGCCTTAAATGGGCGCGTGTTGCGTTATGAAGATCAGCACTGGAGAGACAAAGGCGGCCGGGCGTGGTGCTGGCCACCCACCCCCTCGTGTGCCGTGCCGGCCTTCACAGGTGCTCGCCAACAGCACTTGCCCCTGCAGTCTGTTAAGGCTACACGGGGGGTCCATGTTTACACGCATGCGTGTGTCTCTACACTGCACATGTGTATATGTGTTTACGTGTGTGAGTGTGTGTTTACATGTGTGCATGTGTGTGTATATATACTGCAGAGATGTGTGTGCCTGTGTGCGTGCGTGCGTGTGTGTGGGGAGCGGTGGCGCAGCGGTTAGCGCTACGCTGCGCTACAAATACGGCAGCCCGAGTTTGATTCCCGCTCACGGCCACCACCAGCACCAATGAAGATGATCTACACCGGTCCTGGGCACCCCCTAGGTTGACTCAGCCTTAAATGAGTACCTAGTGCGGTGTGTAGTAAACATCGCCACTGGGGAGACAAAGGCGGTCGGGCGTGGTGGTGCTGGCCACCTACCCCCGGTGTGCCGTCTTGGCTATTATAGAGGCGCTTGCCCCAGCAGAGCGTGTCCGTGATAGGTTCTCGCTAACAACCCTGGCCACAGTGTTCTCAGATTGAATTACCCACCCCACTGTATTTGTAGAGACAGGAATAGACTCTGACGAGGTATCTGTAGAACAGACAGCCTTCCAGCGATACCCACAGACTCACAGAGGAACCACAGATGCACAGACCCACACAGAGAAGTAAACTTACATGCAGCATATCGCCATAACAGCCATCAACTTATATAGACCCACAGACTTGCATAGAGACCCATAGACTTGCATAGAGGCCCACAGACTTGCATAGAGACCCATAGACTTGCATAGAGGCCCACAGACTTGCATAGAGGCCCACAGACTTGCATAGAGGCCCACAGACTTGCATAGAGACCAAACTGCATAGAGGCCCACAGACTTGCATAGAGCCCACAGACTTGCATAGAGGCCCACAGACTTGCATAGAGACCCACAGACTTGCATAGAGGCCCATAGACTTGCATAGAGACCCACAGACTTGCATAGAGGCCCATAGACTTGCATAGAGGCCCACAGACTTGCATAGAGGCCACAACTGCATAGAACCACAGACTGCATAGGCCCACAGACTTGCATAGAGGCCCACAGACTTGCATATCTACCAACAGACTCACGCAGAGACCCATCAACTTACAGAGAGAACGGCAGTGACCCGGTGTGTCCTGTATTTTGTGCCACCCTGTATAATAACAACAATGCTCTGTGTTCATTCACAAGTAGAAATGTGTCGTAACCCTCCACCACCCGACGCAGCCAATACGATGTGTCACGTAAGCAAAAGGCGCTAATTGGTGACGACTTCAGCCCACCGCCGCTGTGTTGGAGAGAAAATCGACAACATTTACAATTTGACTGGTGCCGTGACGTGTCGCTGGTAACTACATCAACCAGCACCACCGGGCGATTTGTCAGAGTCGTGAAGCTCTCCACCGGCTCCCGGTCCTACAGAGAGCAGCAGGAGGACGTCACCACTGAGCCCATCAGGTGCTGGGAGCAGAGGGGGCTATTGCAATGATACTGGTAGGAACCTCCTGGTTACACCAGCCCACAGGGGATTATTGTGTCCGTCGTGCAGGGAGGGGCTGGGTGGGGAGGAGGGGCTGGGTGGGGAGGGGAGGGTGGGGAGGGGCTGGGTGGTGAGGGTGGGTCTGAGTGGGGAGGGGAGGGGCTGGGTGGGGTGGGGCTGGGTGGGGAGGGTGGGGAGGGGCTGGGTGGGGAGGGTGGGGCTGGGTGGGGGGTGGGAGGGGTGGGGCTGGGTGGGGAGGGGCTGGTCACCCCGTGGTGCCCTTATAAAACTTAACGTTTAACCTACTCACGCCGGCTTGTGCCCGCCCTCACAGTCGGGCATATTTGCGGAATACACCACGCCGCCGTTGACCCTGGCCATTGACCGAGCAACCCAACGTTCCTACCAGCTCCCTCCGCAGGAATGTGTTTAACCTGAATCCTCATGAATAGAGAAATTACATACAAGCTTACCTGAATATCATTAGGATTCAGTTTAATATCTTTATTTACATTCCCAAGATGTCCCGAGTTTCTTATGAATGAAGATGTCCTACCGACGTAAGGCTGTATTTGTTTTGTTACATGTTGTGTTAATTTATATGTGGCAGAGCCGATTGCACTTACTATGGATGTTAATGGAACACCGATTTTATGAATCTTTGGTAACCTTAAATTTGTATTTAAAGCTTTCGTGACTGCAGGGATTTATATTCTTGGTTCTTTCCGTGAAGTCACGTAGAAGGGAAACAGTCAAATGAAATTCTCACGACGTTTCGACTGCAACACAAGCAATCATCATCAGGTGTGAAAAACACAGCAAGAAAATAAAAAAACGCCACTTTTTTCAAAATTTCTTGCCGTGTTTTTCGCACCTGATGATGATTGCTTGTGTTGCAGTCGAAACGTCGTGAGAATTGTATTGTTTTATATTTTTCTTATTTTATTATTTCCCTTCTACGTGACTTTACCGAAAGAACCAAGAGCACTAACCTGTACAGTCTTGATGGTTTTGAGGCCCTTGGTTTAATTTGGCATTGCTCATCCTTGGGAATGAATGGATTTGCAATGATTGCAGTCGTCTTACGTGCCAACGTATTAGTTGGGTCTCGTTCAATTTTAACATAGGTACTTTCCTCCAGCAAATCTATAATTGTATTTGCATAATCTGATCAGAACATCACCACAGATGAACGGCCTTTATCAACTGCTAGAATTGATGTCTTTATTTGATCTTTGTTTTTTTAGGCCTATGCCTCGCTGAAGCTAATATTTGTTTTGTACTTTGCTATTCTTAATTATTCTGCCTGATTACGTGAACGGTTCATAACGAAGGTTTTTGTGTTAGATCGCGTTAAGTATAAATGTGTCGTAACCCTCCACCACCCGACGCATCCAGGAAGGGTTTTGTTAAGTAAACAAAACCTGCCAGTTCGTTTTCTACTTCAACCCGCCGCTGTGTCGGAGCGTAAATCCGCAACATTTTACAATTGAGTGCCGTGACGTGTTGCTGGTAACTACATCAACCAGAGAAGTGGTGCTACTCACATTGTAAACGTTGTGGATTCACTCTCCTACACAGCGGTGGGCTGAAGCAAGGCCGTAGCCATGGAGCCAATATTGGGGGGGACCAAATCTTCCAGGGGGTGTGGGGGTCCCCCCCCCCCGAAAAAAATCTTAATTTGAAAAGAATTTCCTGCCTAAAATATAAAAAAAATTCACTAACACATAGGATGGATTTCGATTTAAAGCTTTCGTGACTGCAGGAATTCATCTTCTTGGTTCTTTCGGTGAAGTCACGTAGAAGGGAAGTAATAAAATAATAAAAATAAAACGTAGTAAAATAATTCTCACGACGTTTCGGCCACAACGCAAGCAGCCGTCCTCAGGTGAAAACCAGGTCTGTCGAGACGACAGCGTCTAGGATGGATATTTTTATTTATTTTTTACAATAATGTCTACTAGTGTATTGTATTACATTGCTCTGTTCTTTCTTTTTTACATTTTCTTGTTTCATTGTATGTAATGACAGAGATTCGGGATTAATAAAGTACAACCATGACCACAATCGTATAAACAGAAATCTATTTTATAGCAATATATTGGGGGGGGGGGGGGGGGGATTTTGAGAATATATATATTATAATTACGGCCTTGGGCTAAAGTAGTAACTAATTGGCTGTGTCGGGTGGTGGGAGGGTTACGACACATTTACACTCAACGCGATCTAACCCAAAAACCTTTATTATGAGTAATATTGTTCGGGAAAGCCTGCGCGTTAAACGCTGTGTGTCCTAACTTTTGGGCCACCCAGTATCATGGTGACCCCCTGTGGGGGCGGGGCGTTCTTTGTGAGCAGCGCGCACCACGTGACCTCGCCTCGCGCCCACCGCGTGGCCCTCCGCCATTGTTCGCGTCGCTCCGTCTAAATATTTGGACATCCGCGCACTTCCGCGACATCTAAAGCCCCTGACAAAGGTCACCCGCACAGGCTTGCACAGACTGTTGGGGCAAGTGCTGCATCACCTACCTAAGTAGTAGCTACATAGGTAGTAGCTACTACACATGTAGTAGCTACTATACGTGTAGTAGTAGTAGCTACTATACATGTAGTAGCTATACATGTGTAGTAGCTACACATGCAGTAGCTACTACACATGTAGTAGCTACTATACGTGTAGTAGTAGTAGCTACTACATATGTAGTAGTAGTAGCTACTGCACGTAGTAGTAGCTACGGGCCCCGCGCTAAACGCTTTCAAGATATCAACTCCGGTTCAGTGATTCTGCACTTGCTCTATTACTATAGTACTATACCGCCTTCGACTTTTACGAACGACTGGGTGTTTAAGGTTAGCGATTTGTCGTAGAATCTGCCTGTATAGCGAATGAAAAAATACATTTACTTCACTATGCAAGTTAAACATTGGTGCGTTTTAATATTTACTTTTTATTTTTATTTAGGGCTCCTTTATAACAACTTATGATGCTCCATGTCACGCAGTAGCTTCACCCGGCACTGCCACCACCGTGACACGCGCACAGACAAAGACCCCCCCCAGAGCCAGGACAGATTTGTTAGCGAGCAGCAGCACCTGCGAAGGCCGGCACGGCCTTCCTCCTGTGAAGGCCTTCACCACGCCCAGGCCGTCTTTGTCTCCCCGGTGGCAATGTTTACTACACACCGCACCATGTATTCATTTGAGGCTGAGTCGACCTAGGGGAGGCCCAGGACCGGTTCAGATAATCGTCACCGGTGTTGGCCGTGAGCGGCAATCGAACCCTGGCCGCCAGATTCGTAGCACACACGCATACACTCACTCACACACTCACTCATACACTCACTCACTTACACACTCAACAACTCACTCACATACACACTCACTCACACACTCACTCATACACTCACTCACTTACACACTCAACAACTCACTCACATACACACTCACTCACACACTCACTCACACACTTACACACTCACTCACATACTCACTCACTCACACACTCTCACACTCATTCGCTCACACATTCATACACTCACTCACACACTCATTCACTCACACACTCGCACGCACTTACTCACACTCATACACACATTCACAGTCACACTCACTCACTCATACACTCACACACTCACTTACACACTCACTCACACACTCACTCACATACACTCACACACACTCACACACACACACTCACGCACACACTCACTCACGCTCACACATACACACTCATTCACTCACACATACTCACACACACACTCACTCACACACACTCACTCTCTCACTCATTTACACACTCACACACACACTCATTCACACACACACACACTCACACACCACACCTCTCACACTCATTCGCTCACACACTCACACACTCACACACAAACTCACACATACACACTCTCACACTCATTCACACACACACACTCACACATACACACTCTCACACTCATTCGCTCACACACTCACACACTCATACACACTCACACACTCATACACACTCACACACTCACACACTCACACACTCACACACTCTCATACTTACACACTATCACACACCACACTCACACACTCATACACACTCACACACACTCACACTTACACACACACCACACACACTCACACACTCTCACACTCATTCGCTCACACACGCGGCGAGTTCAATCGTCGAGGAAGCAGTCCGGATACACAGGCGGCGGGCGTCTTACAGCGCCAGGAATGCTCTGACGTGCCCCCCCCCCCCCCCCACAACGCCCCCCCCCCCCACCCCGTACCTCAATCGCTTTCTACCGCTGCTGTGGGTCCAGCAGCAACAGCTGCTTAGTCCAAACTGAAACTACTAACGCCGTGTGTGTGTACGTGTGTATGTGTGTGTATGTATGTGTACGTGTGTGTATATGTGCGTGTGTGTATGTGTGTGTACGTGTGTGTGTATGTGTGTGTATGTGTGTGTATGTGTGTATGTGTACGTGTGTGTGTACGTGTGTGTATGTATGTGTACGTGTGTGTGTGTGTGCGTGTGTGTATGTGTACGTTTGTGTGTGTACGTACCACGAAGGAGCGGTGGCGCAGCGGTTAGCGCTACGAACCTGGCGGCCCGGGTTCGATTCCCGCTCACGGCCAACACAAGTGACGATTATCTGAACCGGTCCTGGGCTTCCCCTAGGTCGACTCAGCCTCAAATGAGTACCTGGTGTGATGTGTAGCAAACATCGCCACTGGGGAGACAAAGGCGGTCGGGCGTGGTGTTGGCCACCCACCCCCTCGTGTACCGTGCCGGCCTTCATAGGTGCTAGATTTGAAGCTTTCGTGACTGCAAGGATTCATATTCTTAGGTTTTTTCGGTAAAGTCACGTAGGTAAAGATTAAGTAAATGATACAGCTGTCGTGGCTGTGACGGTTCCACCTGAAGACGGAAGCTTGTGTTGCCTCCGAAACGTCGTCATTTTTATTTTTATTCTACTTTTATTAATTTTAATGTCTTACCTACGTGACTTTACCGGAAAAAACCTAAGAATATTCATAGGTGCTGCTCCCTAAAAGCACTTGGCCCAACAGGCTGCACGGGGGATCTTTGCCTTTGTGAAGGTGTGGCCTTCATAGGTGTTCGGATAACAGCACCTGCCCCAATCGTATTCCAAGGCTATACGGGGAATCTTTGTCTTTTTGAAGGTGTGGGGAGTGGTGGCGCAGCGGTTAGCGCTACGCTGGGCTACGAATCTGGCGACCCGAGTTCGATTCCCGCTAACGGCCACCATCACCCGTGACGATTGTCTGTAGCGGTCATGGGCCTCCACTAGGTCGACTCAGCCTCAAATGAGTACCTGGTGTGATGTGTAGCAAACATCGCCACTGGGGAGACAAAGGCGGCCGGGCGTGGTGCTGGCCACCCACTCCCTCGTGTGCCACAGTTCCAGCCTTCACAGGTGCTACTCGCTAACAGCACTTGACCGAACAATCTGTTACAGGCTACACGGGGGATCTTTGCATTTGCGTCTTCGTGTGTTTCTCCCCGTGTGTGTGTGTGTCTTCCCGTGTGTGTCTGTGTATACAAACACAGTATGTGTGTGTGTCTCCCCGTGTGTGTCTGTGTGTGTCTCCCCGTGTGTGTGTGTGTCTCCCCGTGTGTGTGTGTCTGTGTATACAAACACAGTATGTGTGTGTGTCTCCCCGTGTGTGTGTGTGTCTGTGTATACAAACACAGTGTGTGTGTCTCCCCGTGTGTGTGTGTCTCCCCGTGTGTGGTGTGTCTCCCCGTGTGTGTGTGTGTCTCCCCGTGTGTGTGTGTGTCTGTGTATACAAACTCAGTGTGTGTGTGTATATTCACGGGCGGTCACCGCAATGTTTTGAGTGGAGGGCATTCATCAGAGGCGAGCCAGGCAGGCAGGAACCCAGAGCGGCGAAGCTCGCTTCATGAGACGCCTCTGACTTGTCGCTCCAACAGCCAGATACTGCTCAGGTAACCACCATCACCATCACCGTCATCACCACCACCAACATCATCATCACCTTGATCATCATCACAATCATCATCATCAGCACCATCATTCTGGTCATCATCATCATCGTCACCATCATCGTCATCATCACCATCATCACCACCAACATCGTCATCATCATCACCACCACCGACATCATCGTCATCACCACCACCATCGTCATCACCATCATCAACGTCACCACCATCATCGTCATAATCGCCATCACCACCATCACCACCATCATCACCATCATTATCATCGTCATAATCGCCATCACCACCATCATCGTCACCACCATCATCATCATCGTCATAATCGCCACCACCACCATCATCACCATCACCACCATCACCCTGCTGCTGCTACTGCCGCTGATTCCAACTTCGCTCCGTCTCCACGAGGTCGTGCCCTCTCTCTTGACGCCCCCCCCACTCCGCCTTCTCCCCAGCCGCGCGTCGCCGTCTCCACGTTCCGAGTTGAGCCGCGGCCTCACAGGGCTGGGGAGTGAGAGGGTGGGTGAGTGGAGTGAGTGAGTGGGTGAGGTGGGGAAGGAGTGAGTGGGTGAGTGAGTGGGTGAGTGAGTGGGTGAGTGAGTGAGTGAGTGGGTGAGTGGGTGAGTGAGTGGGTGAGTGGGTGGGTGAGTGAGTGGGTGGGTAAGGTGGGGAAGCAGTGGGTGAGTGGGTGAGTGAGTGAGTGAATGGGTGAGTGGGTGAGTCGGTGAGTGAGTGGGTTAGGTGGGGAAGCAGTGGGTGAGTGGGTGAGGTGTGGAGTGAGTGAGTGAGTGGGGAGTGAGTGGGTGAGTGAGTGGGGAGTGCTCGTGAAGTGTGCACGGTGGAGGGGCAGGAGAATGCTGAAAGCAACTGAAGAGGTTCGGACTGGGAGCAGGAGTTGCCGTGGAGGCTGGGAGATATTAACTACATCGCCTGGTGCACAGGAGGTCGTGGGCTCGATCCCGACCCTGACGCCTGCTGCTGCTGCTGTATATTTGGAGTCTGCGTCTCTCCCCGTGGTCGCGTGGATTTTTCCCCGGGTCCTGCCGATGTTTCCCTTCCACATTTAGAATCGACATCGCCACGCGTTTGCAGGACTTCGTCTGCTGCTGTACATTTACTCGCGATGACGATGACAAGAGCTACCGAGCTGAATGGGGCCTTACCTTACTCTTTGGTTCTTTCGGTAAAGTCTCGTATAAAGATAAAGTAATAAATTAAATACTAGCATACGACGTTTCAGAGATACATAGAGCGAGAACAAACATGTGCCTATGTTTGTTCTCTCTCTATGTATCTCTGTGATATCTGTCTCTACTTATATGTCTGTCTGTGTGTCTATGTTGTGTGTCTCTGTGTGTGTGTGTCTCTGTGTGTCTCTGTGTTGTCTCTCTCTATGTATCTCTGTGATATCTGTCTCTACTTATCTGTCTGTCTATATGTCTCTGGTTCTGTGTTTTATCTCTCTCTCAAATTTAGCATTCTCAGGAAGAACGTAATCAACCAGGTAGGGTGTTGACTGTTATGTTATCCGACTCTCTGTTGTATTACATTCCATTTCTAAGTATACTAGATTTGTGTTTCTATTTCATTTATTCCTGATGATGATTGCTTGTGTTGCAATCGAAACGTCGTATGCTAGTATTTTATTTATTATTTTCTCTTTATACGTCACTTTACCGAAAGAACCAAAGAGTCATTCCTGCAGTCACGAAAGCTCCAAATGAAGTTTGGGGCCTTACCTTGTCAAATACAACCGCGTTGGTTTTAAGAGTCGAGTTTAATGTTGTATGGTCTCTGTTCTGGATGACCTCAGTCGCACACTGCTACTGGGCAGTTTGTATTTCTCATTAGCGGATCGTCAGCTTGTCATCCGCATGTGATGGGCGGGTTTCGGATCGGGACCATGAGCAGCATCGGGCAGCATCGAACCCAGTGGGGGGGGGGGGGGTCTTCTGCGTTTGCTCTCTCCCAGCAAGGCGGCGTTTGTTTCGCGAGTTCCTCTTAACTCCGAGGCAGTCGCCTGCTGAAGCTCAGCCGCGCGAACGCTTCGTCGATGGCATTGCCCTGGTGCTGGTCGCCTCGTGTCTCTGCGTCTGTCTCTGCTGGGGGCGAGCCAGTGGTGGGGGCAGTGCGGACAGCATCGAAGCGCACTCATGATCGTGCTTTACCCCACGTGTCTGTCATTTAAGCTGAATCGATGCCTTGTAGTAGGCGCGTGCGTGTGTGTGTGTCTGTGTGTCTATTCGATGTTTGAACACCTTAACTTATCTATGCCAAAAATTGTAAAAATAACATTTTTTATTAATGGATAGTTTGATACTGGCAACAACAAAGACATTCCCCTATTAATACTGTGACGTCATCGTGACTGCGGGCCGTTGCCACCGAAGCGAGCTGGGCAACTGGCAACACGGGAATGTCCCTTTGGTCGCCAACCTCAGGGTGTCACTGCGGTGCCCGTCTGTGTCGCCTGCCCTCCTCCACCCTGCCCACCACGTGTCCCACCCATCACTACCTCCTCCTCCTGCACACCACGTGTCCCACCCATCACTACCTCCTCCTCCTGCACACCACGTGTCCCACCCATCACTACCTCCTACTCCTGCACACCACGTGTCCCACCCATCACTACCTCCTACTCCTGCACACCACGTGTCCCACCCATCACTACCTCCTACTCCTGCACACCACGTGACCCACCCATCACTACTCCTCCTCCTGCACACCACGTGTCCCACCCATCACTACCTCTACTCCTGCACACCACGTGTCCCACCCATCACTACCTCCTCTCCTGCACACCACGTGACCCACCCATCACTACCTCCCCCTCCTGCACAACCACGTGTCCCACCCATCACTACCTCCTCCTCCTGCACACCACGTGACCCACCCATCACTACCTCCTCCACTGCACACCACGTGTCCCACCCATCACGACCCTCCTGTACCACGTGACCCACCCATCACGACCTCCTCCCACCACTCCCCCATCCCCTCCTCCTGCACACCACGTGACCCACCCATCACGACCTCCTCCACCACGTGACCATCACGTCCTCCTGCACACCACGTGTCCCACCCATCACGACCTCCTCCTGCCCCCTCCCCCTCCGCCCCCTACACCACGTGTCCCACCCATCACGACCTCCTCCTGCACACCACGTGTCCCACCCCACCTCCTCCTGCACCCACGTCCCCCTCCCCTCCTCCTGCACACCACGTGACCCACCCATCACTACCTCCTCCTCCCCTGCACACCACTGTCCCACCCATCACTTCTCCACCGTACCATCACTCCTTCTGCACACCACGTGTCCCACCCATCACGACCTCCTCCTGCACACCACGTGTCCCACCCATCACTACCTCCTCCTCCTGCACACCACGTGTCCCACCCATCACGACCTCCTCCTGCACACCACGTGTCCCACCCATCACTACCTCCTCCTTCTGCACACCACGTGTCCCACCCATCACTACCTCCTCCTTCTGCACAACCACGTGTCCCACCCATCACTACCTCCTACTCCTGCACACCACGTGTCCCACCCATCACTACCTCCTCCAACTGCCAACCTCCAGGTTGCTTACCGCGCCCTGAGAGGGGAGGGGTTCGGAGTGGGGGGCGTGGCCACCCAGGAGTCACGTGGTGCACGGGAGGCTCCAGCTGATTTGGAGGCATCATTTGTTGCTGCTGCTGCGATGGCAGTGGTGCAACAACAACTCAGCGTCAACGACAACAACAACAACAACGCGCCCTCAAGCGACGTGCCAATTAGAGGCGACGTTTCGGGCAACGCTGCCACGTTCACAAAGAGGCGCGAACCGTCACATCAAACGCAGGAGGAAGCGGGCTCCAAGACAAAGTTATTCAACTCGCGCACCAACAAAACACATTCCCTCCATTCCACGCTCGTCCACAATCGGTTCCGAAATAGCAACTGGCGCGGAGCGGAATTCCCTCGACCGGGATTCTGGGCATCTCCGGTTTCATCCACCAGGCACTCCTCCTCCTCCCAGTCCCTCCTCCTCCTCCTCCCTCAGCATCATCATCATCACCATCGTCAAAGAGAATAAACCATCACCACGCAGACTCCGGTCATCCTCGCAGCGGCGGTGGCAGGCAGCGGTGGCTTTGTGGCTGCTGCCATCGAACAACGGGGTGGTCACCGCGTCATCGCACGGCGCTTGCAGATGCGGTCCTGCGGCCGTCTGGAACGTTCTTCCTTTCCATACAAGGCAGCCACTGGAGCTGGGCACTTTTAAATCATCATCGTCATCTTCATCTACATTCACAACATAATTTATACCGAACTGCTCTTCTTGTTGTTGTTGTTGTTGTGTTTAGTTTGTTGTGTTGGGGCCACCACCAGATCGATAGCCGCACCTCCCAAGTGATAATAACGTGTTACTACGTCACTGATGATGTAGTTACTACGTCACTGATGATGTAGTTACTACGTCACTGATGATGTAGTTACTACGTCACTGATGATGTAGTTACTACGTCACTGATAATGTAGTTACTACACCACTGATAATGTAGTTACTACACCACTGATAATGTAGTTACTACACCACTGATAATGTAGTCACTACGCCACTGATGATGTAGTTACTACACCACTGATAATGTAGTTACTACACCACTGATAATGTAGTTACTACACCACTGATGATGTAGTTACTACACTGATATGTAGTTACTACACCACTGATGATGTAGTTACTACACCACTGATAATGTAGTTACCACTTAGTTACTACACCACTGATAATGTAGTTACTACGTCACTGATAATGTAGTTACTACGCCACTGATGATGTAGTTACTACACCACTGATAATGTAGTTACTACACCACTGATAATGTAGTTACTACACCACTGATGATGTAGTTACTACGTCACTGATGATGTAGTTACTACGCCACTGATGACGTAGTTAATACGTCACTGATGATGTAGTTACTACACCACTGATAATGTAGTTACTACACCACTGATGATGTAGTCACTACGTCACTGATAATGTAGTTACTACGTCACTGATAATGTAGTTACTACGTCACTGATGATGTAGTTACTACGTCACTGATGATGTAGTTACTACGCCACTGATGATGTAGTCACTACGCCACTGATGATGTAGTTACTACGTCACTGATAATGTAGTTACTACGCCACTGATGATGTAGTTACTACGTCACTGATGATGTAGTCACTATACCACTGATGACGTAGTTACTACGTCACTGATGATGCAGTTACTACGCCACTGATAATGTAGTCACTACGCCACTGATGATGTAGTTACTACGTCACTGATGATGTAGTCACTACGCCACTGATGATGTAGTTACTACGTCACTGATAATGTAGTCACTACACCACTGATGACGTAGTTACTACGTCACTGATGATGTAGTTACTACGCCACTGGGTTATCCGAATCCCTGTTGGTCACAGGTGAGACACTGCACCGCAGGTTTCACCGGTCCCACGAGGCTTTTACCGACGACTCGACTCAAGGCCCAGACGCGTCACGGTGGCTAGGAGACGTTAACTACCTCGCCTGGTGCACAGGAGGTCGTGGGTTCGATCCCGACCCTGACACCTGCTGCTGCTGCTGTATATTTGGAGTCTACGTTTCTCTCTTTGTCTCTTCTCTGTCTCTCTCTCTGTCTCTGACGATCGCTTTTGTGTTGTGATCGAAACAACGTAGTTTTTATTTATTTTCTTTGAACCTATCTATGTGACTTGAGAGTATGAATTACTGCAGTCACGAAAGCTTGAAGTCGAGATAACCCCCCCCCCCCCCCCAGTCACAGATACACAGACAGTTAGAGAGAGACAGACAGACAGAGACACACCGAGACAGAGACAGTCAGAGAGAGAGAGACAGAGAGACACAGAGAGAGAGACAGACAGAGACACAGCGAGACAGAGACAGTCAGAGAGAGAGAGAGAGACAGAGAGACACAGAGAGAGACAGAGACACAGCGAGACAGAGACAGTCAGAGAGAGAGAGAGAGACAGACAGAGACACAGCGAGACAGAGACAGTCAGAGAGAGATAGAGAGACAGAGAGACACAGAGAGAGACAGAGAGACACAGAGACACACACAGAGAGACACAAAGAGACAGAGAGAGACAGAGAGAGACAGAGGGACAGAGAGAGACAGAGACAGTCAGAGAGAGACACAGAGACACAGAAAACAGAGAGAGACACAGAGAACAGAGAGAGAGACACACAGAGACAGTGAGACACACAGAGAGACACAGAGAGAGAGAGACAGAGAGAGAGAGAGACAGAGAGACCCAGAGAGACAGAGAGACAGTGAGACACACAGAGAGACACAGAGACAGAGAGACAGTGAGACACACAGAGAGACGGAGACACAGAGAGACAGAGAGACACAGAGACACAGAGAGACACAGAGACACAGAGAGAGAGACACAGAGAGACACACAGAGAGAGACACACAGAGACACAGAGAGAGACACACAGAGAGAGACACACAGAGACACAGAGAGAGACACAGAGACAGACACAGAGAGAGACAGAGAGAGACACAGAGACAGACACAGAGAGAGACACACAGAGACACACAGAGACACAGAGAGAGACACACAGAGACACAGAGAGACACACAGAGACACAGAGAGACACACAGAGACACAGAGAGACACACAGAGACACAGAGAGAGACACAGAGAGACAGCTGTCAGCTGTCACCATGGGCACCCCCTTCGCCCCCCCCCCCATGAACTCCGCGCCTCCACCCCGACTCTGTCATTCCGCTGACCTTTCGGCGGATGCCACCGCCACCACCAGCACCAGCACCGGTGCGGTGCCAGTAGACATCGCCGCCGGGGAGACAAAGGCGGCCGGGGGTGGTTGCCGGCCACCCACCCCCCCTCCCACACCCCCCACACCACCCCCCCGCCCCTCCGCGTGCCGTCCCGCACTTCGCCGGTGCTACTCGCTCGCAGCACTTGCCCCTATCGGCCCGTCAAGGTCCGCGCGGGGGATCTTTGTCTTTGTAGCGGTGCGCGCGCTCCCCGCTTGTTGTGGCGCGCCGCGTGGTGGTGAGGCCACGTGGTGGTGAGGCCACGTGGTGGTGAGGCCACGTGGTGGTGAGGCCACGTGGTTGCCGTGGTGGTGAGGCCACGTGGTGGCCGTGGTGGTGAGGCCACGTAGTGGCCGTGGTGGCCGTGGTGGTGGCAGGGCCCGGGGTGGCAGAGCCGTGGTGGTGGCCGGGCCACGTGGTGGCCGTGGTGGTCGTGGTGGTGGCCGGGCCACGTGGTGGCCGGGCCGTGGTGGCCGTGGTCGTTGTGGTGAGGCCACGTGGTGGCCGGACATTGGTGGCCGGGCCCGGGGTGGCCGTGGTCGTGGCAGGGCCGTGGTGGTCGTGTTGGCCGGCCCGGGGTGGCCGGGCCCGGGACAGGTGCAGCCGTGGCTCAGGGAGGCTGCGGCGCCAGGGATTGACGCGTGGACACAGCTGGCACGCCCTCCCTGTGTATTTGTGTCCCTGCGTGAGCGCGTGCGTATGTGCGTGTGCACGTGTACACGTATACACACACGTGTGCACGTGTACACGTATACACACACGTGTACACGTGGGTGTGCACGTGTAAACATCGCCACTGGGGAGACAAAGGCGACCGGGCGTGGTGTTGGCCACCCACCCACCCCCTCGTGTGCCGTGCCGCCCTTCAAAAGTGCTACTCGCCAACAGCACTTGCCCCAACGGTCTGTTGAAGGCTACACGGGGGATCTTTGTCTTTGTGCGGGCGATGTCAGTGTGGTGAGCGGTGGCGCAACGGTTAGCGCGCTGTGCTACGAACTCGGCTGAGACCCGAGGTCGATTTCCGCTCAAAACAAAAAAAATGTCACGCACCGACGCGAGGTGAAATGTGCGCTGCCACGCAGCTTCCCTCGGAGCAACGTGGGCACCCACTCACACGCACCCACACCCACACACCCACACACACCCACACCCACGCACCCACCCCACCCACACACACACCCACACACACACCCACCCACACACACCCACACACACACACCCACCCACACACAACCACACACCTACAAACACGCACCCACACACCCACCCACCCGACCCACCCCACCCACCCACACACATCCACACACACCCACCCCACCCACTCACACGCACCCACAACCACACACCCACACACACACCCACCCACACGCACACACCCACGCACCCACCCCACCCACCCCACCCACTCACACGCACACACCCACGCACCCACCCACACACCCACACACACACCCACCCACACGCACACACCCACGCACCCACCCCACCCACCCCACCCACACGCACACACCCACGCACCCACCCACACACCCACACACACACCCACCCACACGTACACACCCACGCATCCACCCCACCCACCCACAAACACACACACCCACACGCTCGCGCGTCATTCTTCTAATCCTGAAGAACGGCAACACGTGGCTGTGTCGCCACGGACACCCCCACCCCCCCACCACCCCCACCCCCCCACCCCCCCACCCCCCCACCCCCCCCACCCCCCCACCACCCCCACCCCCCCCACCCCCCCACCACCCCCACCCCCCCCACCCCCCCACCACCCCCCACCACCCTCAAGCCACGCAGCGTCACAGCTTTCTCCTCTGCACCCGCGCACGGCGACAGCGGCCACGCGGTGGCCCCGAGGAGGCCCCAAGGCCACGCGGTGGCCTCGGGGCCACGCGGCCACACGATGGCCATGCGGTGGCCCCGAGGCCACGCGGTGGCCCCGAGGCCACGCGGCCACACGATGGCCACGCGGTGGCCCCGAGGAGGCCCTCGTCCGACTCCTCCCGGGGCCCACGCCGCTGCCGCCAGCGGCTGCTCCGCTTTGCGTGAAGGCCGCAACGCGGGTGGCCACGCCTTGCCACGGCCGCCTTTGTCTCCCCGGTGGCGATGTTTACCGCGGTATTCATTTGAGGCTGAGTCGACCTAGGGGAGGCCCAGGACCGGTTTAGATAATCGTCACCGATGTTGGCCGTGAGCGGGAATCGAACTTCTGTTTTGCTAGGTACGCAGTGCGGTGCGCTAACCACTGCGCCACCGCTCCATGATGATGATCATCATACGACCCCCATACTACACCCATACAACACTCGCTACTGCTGATGATGATGCTGATGATATTATAATGCAACAACAATAACAACAAGACGAAGACGACTTTGATATTGCACCCACATTGTACGAAGACGTCTCGGAAGGCGAAGTTGTTGTTGTTGTTGTTTATCCTGGGGGAGACCCTGATGTCAGCTGTCTCTGTGCGGCAAAAGCGGGCATCAGTCAGCCAGTCGGCGGGTGATCCCTTGCTGCTGCTGCTGCTGCTGATGCGATCCCAGTTGAGGACTGGGGAGCCCGGCCGGACCGAGTTCCAACAGCGGTAGCGATTATCTGAACCGCCCCTGGACCTCCCCTAGGTCGACTCAGCCTCAAATGAGTACCTGGCGCCGTGCCGGCCTTCACAGGTGCCGCTCGCTAGAATCGTTTGCCCCAACAGTCTGTTCAGGCTACACGGGGGATCTTTGCCTTTGATCCCAACTGAGTAATTTGACGATGATGGTTGAGATGATGATGATGATGCTCCAACTGTTGCTGATGATGACGACGCTTCCATTTCTGACGATGATGATGATGACGACGAGACGCTGCGTGGGGTAGAGGAGAGGAGGGGCATGAGGCGTGGAGAGGACAGAGAGAGAGAACCTGTCAAGGGTGGAGTGATGGGTGGCGAGTGTGTGTGTGTGTGTCTGTGTGTCTGTGTGTCTGTGTGTGGTGTGTGTATCTGTGTAGTGTGTGTGTGGCGTGTGTGTGTGTCCGTGTGGTGTGTGTGTGTGTGTGGTGTGTGTCTGTGTGTGTGTCTGTGTGTGTGTGGTGTGTGTCTGTGTGTCTGTGTGTGGTGTGTGTATCTGTGTAGTGTGTGTGTGGCGTGTGTGTGTGTCCGTGTGGTGTGTGTGTGTGTGGTGTGTGTCTGTGTGTGTGTCTGTGTGTGTGTGGTATGTGTGTCTGTGGTGTGTGTGTCTGTGTGGTGTGTGTGTGTCTGTGTGGTGTGTGTGTGTCTGTGTGGTGTGGCGTGTGTGTGTGTGTCTGTGTGGCGTGTGTTTGTCGGAGGTTCGGAGAGCCGTGAGGCGCTGCTAAGATGGTTGGTGGTCGCGGATTGCTGAGGAGATGGAGCCTGCCTCAATGGGCCGTGGTAACCCGCAGCGCCACTCCTATTGCCATCATTAGGGGAGATCCCTCAGCCTGGAAAACATCGTGGGACAAAGTGGGGATGATCCTGCTGAGGCTGCGGTGCCTCAAATATTGGAGGAGAAAGTCACCCCCTGTGAGTGGCTGGTTGAGGTGCCATCTGTTGAGGAAGTACTGAAGGTGATCCAGAGCCTGAGACCAGGAAAGGCACCGGGCAAAGATGATCTCCCAAGCGAAATGCTAAGGGAGGGTGGCGTTTGTGTACAGACTGCCCTACCTGATATCATAACAACAGTCTGGACCACTTGATGGGTTCCGCAGGTTGTGGAAGGATGCCCTGGTGGCCCCCCTCTTTAAGAAGGGGAACCGCACAGACTGTAACAACTACAGGGGCATCTCACTCCTCAGTGTGCCGGGAAAGGTCCTGGCAAGGATTATTCAACATCGCCTTGCCAGGCACGCTGAGGAGAGGCTTGCAGAGCCCCAATGCGGTTTCAGGAAAGGGCGGTCCTGCACAGATGCCATATTTCTGTCCGTCTGCTACAGCAAAGGTGTAGGGAATTCCAACAAGGCTTATACCTCTGCGTTATTGACCTGGTCAAGGCCTATAATACCATCAGTAGGCCTGGGCTCTGGGTTGTTCTTCGTGCTTTCGGAGTCCCTGACCCTCTGCTCACGATCATTAAGGACCTTCATGATGGTGAGCGGGCCCGGATAAAACTACGTGGCCGGGAGTCGGAGCCTTTCCCTGTTCACTTTGGGGTGCGACAGGGATGTCCTCTGGCTCTCATATTAGTTAACATCTATTTCGACCACGTAGTTCGTGAAGCCTTCAATAGCTGTACCGGAGGAATTTCCATCTGGTACAGATGCAATGGGAGGCTGATCGATGCCCGTGTGCAGTCAAGGGATGGCTCCATATTGCTCAACCACGTTATGTATGCCGATGATCTGGTAATTGCTGCTCACTCAGAGGAGGAATTGGAGGCGCTGCTGCTGAACCTGGAGCTTACCACTAAGAGGTGGGGACTTACAATCAGCCCCATCAAAACTAATTTGTACTATCGGACACTCCACCCCCAGAACTCCCAATTGGTGATAGGGCAGTTGTGGAGAGATTGGAGAGTTTCCCATACCTGGGCAATGTGCTCATGACCGGCTCCGGTTTAACAGCAGAGGTCTCACTCCGAATCAGTCGAGTGGCAATATCTTTTCATCGGTTGCATAACGCCTTGTGGAAGCAACCTGGTCTGTCGCTCCGCACAAAGCTTCAGGTCTTCTCGGCCAGTCATTCGCTCCCTTCTCTATGCTTGCGAAACGTGGACCCCCCAAAAGGAACATCTTCGCCGGTTATAAACATTTAGGCTGGCCTGCCTACGATCCATCTTGGGTTTAACCAGGCTGGATTGTGTGAGGAGCTCACATATCCTTGAAAGATCTGGACAAAGTCTTGCCGATGACTGGTACCAGCGGTGTCAAGATCGGCCTCTGTGGAGGAGGCTCGTGAAGGACGCTACTGGGCAGTTGGAGGCAGTCGCCCTCCAACAACAACAGAGGGCGGAGGAGCGACGCTCACAACAACAAGTGGAGCGCCAGGTGGCTAAAGCACAGCAAGTTGGCACAGTAGGGGGCACAGGTGGTGCATCAACCACTCATCTCAGTCAGTCGACCCGTGGCACCTGCTGGGTCTGCCCCGTGACCTTCTGCCAGCGGGCGTTCGACACTTCACGTGGCCTCAACGTGCACATAGCCTGGCACAAGCGTCGGGGTGACGTCGCCCCCCACTTAGTGACGAATGGCGGTTGTTGTTGTTGGGGAGCGGTGGTGTAGCGGTTAGCGCTACGCACCCAGCGACCAGCGTTCGATTCCCGCTCACGGCCACCACCGGTGACGATTACCTTAACTGGTCCTGGGCCTCCCCTAGGTCGACTCAGCCTCAAATTAGTCATTGTTGTGATGTGTAGAAACATTGCCACTGGGGAGACAAAAGCGACCGGGCGTGGTGCTGGCCACCCACCCCCTCGTGTGCCGTGCTGCCCTTTAAAAGTGCTACTCGCCAACAGCACTTGCCCCTACAGTCTGTTGAAGGCTACACGGGGGATCTTTGTCTTTGTGCGGGCGTTGTCAGTGTGGTGAGCGGTGGCGCAACGGTTAGCGCGCTGTGCTACGATTCCTGCTCACGGCCAACACCACCAGTGGACGATTATCTGAACCGGTCCTGGGCCACCCCTAGGTCGACTCAGCCTTAATTGGTTATCTGTTGCGGTGTGTAGTAAACATCGCTACTGGGGAGACAAAGGCGGCCGGGCGTGGTGCTGGGCACCCACCTCCTTGTGTGCCGTGCCGGCCTTCATAGGTGCTCGCTAACAGCACTTGCCCCAACAGTCTATGGAGGCTATACGGGGGATCTTTATCTTTGCGAGTGTGTGTGGGGTAGGGGCAGTGTGTGTGTGTGGTAGGGGTAGTGTGCGTGTGGGGCAGTGTGTGTGTGTGTGGTAAGGGCAGTGTGTGTGGTAGGGGTAGGAGCTTTGTGTGTGTGCTGTGTGTGTGTGTAGCTGTAGGGGAGGGCTGTGTGTGTGTGTAGCTGTAGGGGTAAGAGCTGTGTGTGTGTGTGTGCTGTGTGTGTGTGCTGTGTGTGTGTGTAGCTGTAGGGGAGGGCTGTGTGTGTGTGGGGGTAGGAGCTGTGTGTGTGTGTGGGGGGTAGGGGTAGTGTGTGTGCTGTGTGTGTGCTGTGTGTGTGTAGCTGTAGGGGAGGGCTGTGTGTGTGGTGTAGCTGTAGGGGAGGGCTGTGTGTGTGTGTGCTGTAGGGGAGGGCTGCTGACAGGGTGTCGCACGAGCGGGGCGCTCCCAGACGAAGCTGCTTCTCTGCACGCAGCTCGCGCAGAGCGAGCGAGTCACCTGTGCATCGGCCTGCCGCTCGACTCGGTCGCTACTCAAAGTGTCAGAGAGAGGAGAGAGAGATTAGAGAGAGAGGAGAGAGAGATTAGAGAGAGGAGAGAGAGGGTGGAGAGAGAGTAGAGAGAGTAGAGAGAGAGTAGAGGAACGCCCCCGGTCAGTAGCTTGAGAGGCACACACGAGTTGCGCGCAGTGTCTGTGTTGTGCGTGCGCGTGTCTCTATCTCGAAGCGCGTGTCTCTCTCTCTCTGGCTGAAGCGAGCCCTTCGTACCGACCGCCAGTCCGTCTCTGACTTGCGGCTCCTGCATATCGAAGTATGACGCTGCTGGGACATGAGCAGTCCATCCTCATACGGAACAAGTTCAGATCAGGTAAAGAGTTTTCGATTTATCACGCACGCGCGCACACTTGCACACACACACGCACACACGCGCACACACGCGCACACACGGGCACACGCGCACGTGCACACGCGCGTACTTGCACACACTTGCACACACACGTGCACACACACACGTGCACACACACACACATGCACACACACACGTGAACACGCACACGTACACACACGGGCACTCACGTACAAAAAAACAAAGACAAAGATCCCCCGTATAGCTTGTAACAGACTGTTGGGGCAAGTGCTGTTAGCGAGTAGCAGCACCTGTGAAGGCCGGCACGGCGCACGAGGGAGTGGGTGGCAGAACACTACGGCCCGGCCGCCTTTGTCTCCCCGGTGACGATGTTAACCACACTCCGCACCAGCTACTCGTTTTGAGGCTGAGTCGACCTAGGGGAGGAGGCCCAGGACCGGTTCAGATAGAATCGTCGCTGGTGTTGGCCTTGAGCGAGAATCGATCCCGGGTCGCGCTAACCGCTACACTACCGCTCCCCACACACACAAATGCGTGTACGTGTGTGTATGTGCATTAGGTCGACTCAGCCTCAAATGAGTACCTGGAGCGGTGTGTAGTAAACATCGCCGCTAGGGAGACAAAGGCGGCCGGGCGTGGTGTTGGCCACCCACCCCCTCGTGTGCCGTGCCGGCCTTCATAGGTGCTACTCGCTAACAGCACTTGCCCCTACAGTCTGTTAAGGCTACACGGGGGCATCTTTGTCTTTGTACATCAGTGCCAGATTATCCTAGTAGCAATGTAGCAGCTACATATGTAGTAGTTACTATACGTGTAGCAGCTAAATATGTAGCTACTACTTGTGTAAAAGCATCATCATCATATGTAGTAGCTACACGTGTAGTAGTAGCTACACGTGTAGTAGCTACTACTACATATGTAGTCGTAGCTACTACACGTGTAGTAGCTACACGTGTAGTAGCTATTACTACATATGTAGTAGCTGCACGTGTAGTAGCTACACGTGTGTAGTAGCTACGGGCCCCACACTTTCAAGGGCACCGCGCTAAATGCTTTCAAGCTATCAACTCCGGTTCAGTGACTCTGCACTTGCTCTATTACTATAGTACTATACCGCCTTCAACTTTTACGAACGACTGGATGTTTAAGGTTAGCGATTTGTCGTATTATCTGGCTGTGTAGCAAATGAAAAAATACATTTACTTCACTATGCAAGTTAAACATTGGTGCGCTTGAATATTTAGGTGTTTATTTATTTATTAAGTGGCACTTTATAACATCACATGCCCACCGCTGGATCGTGGGAGCGGGGGGGGGGGGTCTTTGACCATACTTCACCACTGTGGTCAGCGCGTGGATGATGAAGGTCGAGGACTCCGTACGGGCGCGGGAGCATACAAGTGTTGTACAACAATGGGCTGCCTTCTGCCGGTAGCAGCCTTATAGCGCCTGTTACTCTCGTCATCAGCAGCAGTATAATCATCATCATCAGCAGCAGCATCATCATCAGCATCATCATCAGCATCATCAGCAGCAGCATCATCATCAGCATCATCATCAGCATCATCATCAGCAGCAGAATCATCATCAGCAGTAGCATCAGCAGCAGCATCATCAGCTGCAGCGGCATCATCATCCGCAGCATCATTCGCATCATCATCAGCAGCAGCAGCAGCATCATCAGCAGTAGCATCATCATCATCAGCAGTAGCATCATCATCAGCAGCAGCATCGCCAGCAGCATCAGCAGCATTATCATCATCAGCATCATAATCAGCAGCAGCATCATCAGCAGCAGCATCATCAGCAGCAGTATCATCATCATCCGCAGCATCGCTCGTCACAGCTGACCGTAGTATCGCGAGAGTTAAGGCCCCAGATGGAGGGAGGCCTTCATCCAGCAGTGAGTAGACCATGGCTGCTGCTGCTGCTGCTGATGATGATGATGCTGCTGATGATGATGTTGATGATGTTGATGATGATGTTGATGATGATGTTGATGATGATTATCGTGGTAAATTGTGCCCGAACGGAGTGAACCACGTTGTAGCAATCACGCTTTGTAGTGCGATCGTGTTGTAGTGATAACGCGTTGTAGGAGCGATCGCGTTGTAGAGTGAACGCTGCAGTACGTTAAGCGAGGACTTGCCGTGTATATCTGAGGGTGGGGTGTTGCTGCTGCTGCTAAGTGGGGCAGTGGTGGACAAGGCTGAGCGGTGGTGACTATGCAAGAGAGAGAGAGAGACAGAGACACAGACAGAGAGACAGAAACACAGAGACACAGACAGAGACACAAACAGAGAGACAAACACACAGAGACAGAACAGAGAAACAGAGACACAGACAGACAGAGACACAGACAGAGAAACAGAGAGAGAAACAAAGAGAGATGATTGTTATCAATGCGTCTATTGTTATCAAGGCGTCTATTGTTATCAAGGCGTCTATTGTTATCAAGGCATTGTGTTCGTGTGCATTGTCCTTGTGCTGTTCGCCTGTTGGCGTCGTTCCCCGGGCTGACACCGGTGGTGAGACGAGAGGGAGGCTGTGGCTCTGGTGTCGACTAATCAGTCGCAAAGACGACGCCAACATGAATGAGCGCGTGTGGTTGATGCACACTCGGTGCTTAGCAAAGGCGACACATCGTGTGTGTGTGTGGACATGTGAACACCGCCTGGCGTATTGCGAGTAGAGGGGCACCCACCGACCGCTTCTCTTGCTGAGGAGTCAACACACTGCGAGACACTCAAGATAGACATGGGTGGCTACGTACGGTGCGAAAGAAGTTCAACTACTAAACACTACACTACTATACACTACACTACTATACACTACACTATACACTACACTACTATACACTACACTACTATACACAACACTACTATACACTACACTACTATACACTACACTACTATACACTACACTATACACTACACTACTATACACTACACTACAGTATACACTACACTACTATACACTCGACTATACAGCTACTATACACTACACTACTGAACTCTCGACTATACACCACACTACTATACACCACACTACTATACACTACACTACTATACACTACACTACTATACACTACTAAACACTACACTACTGAACACTCGACTATACACTACTATACACCACACTACTATACACTACACCACTATACACTACACTACTATACACTACACTACTATACACTACACTACTATACACTACACTACTATACACTACACTATACACTACACTACTATACACTACACTACTATACACTACACTACTATACACTACACTACTATACACAACACTACTATACACTACACTATACACTACACTACTATACACTACACTATACACTACACTACAGTATACACTACACTACTATACACTCGACTATACAGCTACTATACACTACACTACTATACACTACACTACTATACACCACACTACTATACACTACACTACTATACACCACACTACTATACACTACTAAACACTACACTACTGAACACTCGACTATACACTACTATACACTACACTACTATACACCACACTACTATACACCACACTACTATACACTACACTACTATACACTACTAAACACTACACTACTGAACACTCGACTATACACTACTATACACCACACTACTATACACTACACTACTATACACTACACTACTATACACTACTAAACACTACACTACTGTACACTCGACTATACAGCTACTATACACCACACTACTATACACTACACTGCTATACACTACACTACAGTATACACTACACTACTATACACTCGACTATACAGCTACTATACACAACACTACACTACTATACACTACACTGCTATACACTACACTACAGTATACACTACACTACTATACACTCGACTATACAGCTACTATACACAACACTACACTACTATACACTACACTGCTATACACTACACTACAGTATACACTACACTACTATACACTCGACTATACAGCTACTATACACAACACTACACTACTATACACTACACTGCTATACATTCAGATTAGCTGAGCGAAAGAAGTGCACCACACACACACCACACAGACATACACACCACACACATCACACCACACAGACACACACACCACACACTACACACACCACACACACACACATCACACACACACCACACACACCACACACACACACCACACACACCACACAGACCACACACACCACCCACACACCACCCAGACATACACACACCACACAGACATACACACACCACACACACCACACACACAGACACACACACCACCCAGACATACACACACCACCCAGACATACACACACCACCACACACACCACACACACCACACACCACACACACACACATCACACACACACCACACACACCACACACACACACCACACACACCACACACACACCACACCACACACACACCACACAGACACACACACCACACACACACCACAAACACACACCACACACATCACACACACACCACACACACCACACACACAACAACAACCATTGACCACTAAGTGGCGGTGACGTCACCGCGGCGGCTGTGCCAGGCCATGTGCACTTGAGGCTATCACGTGAAGTGTCGAACGCCCGCTGGCAGGAGGTCACGGGGCAGACCCAGGTGCCACGGGTCGACTGACCGAGATGACCGAGATGACTGGCTGATGCACCACCTGTGCCCCCTACTGTACCAACTTGCTGTGCTTTAGCCACCCGGCGCTCCGCTCGTTGTTGTGAGCGTCGCTCCTCCGCCCTCCGTTGTTGTTGGAGGGCGACTGCCTCCAACTGCCCAGTAGCGTCCTTCACGAGCCTCCTCCACTGAGGCCGATCTTGACACCGCTGGTACCAGTCATCGGCAAGTCCACTCAGCTCCACGTCCTCCTGTACCACATCACTCCATCTCTTCTCTAGCCCGTGCCGCGCCCGTTTAGCCCCCTCGATCCGGCCGAACAAAAGCTGTTTAGGCATGCGGGCTACATGACCCAGCCAACGCAGCCTTGCCTGCCGCAGGAGCTCACTGATGGGACTTTGCCCAGATCTTTCACATAGACACACACACATAGACACATGCACTCATACACACACACATACACACATACACACATATACACACACATACACACACATACACATACACACACTCATACACACACACATACACACACCCATACACACACATACACACACATACACACACATACACACACATACACAGACATACACACACATACACACCCATACACACACATACACACACATACACACACACATACACACACACACATACACACACATACACACACACATACACACACATACACACACATACACACACACATACACACACATACACACACATACACACACACGCCCGTGGATCTATCTCAAAGTAGTCGCGACTCAAAGACAATCACCGCCACTCGAGTAGCAAGGAGCGAGCGGCGTGCCGTGGGTCAGAACCCATCACGGACAGAAGGCAGTGACCTCCTCCACCTCCTCCACCACCTCAACATCCTCCACCACCACCTCCACCTCCTCCTCCACCTCCTCCACCACCTCCCCAACCTCCTCCACCTCCTCCACCACCTCCACCACCTCCTCCACCACCTCCACCTCCTCAACATCCTCCTCCTCCTCCACCTCCTCCTCCACTTCCTCCACCTCCTCCTCCACCTCCACCACCTCCTCCACCTCCTCCACCACCTCCACCACCTCCTCCACCTCCTCCTCCACCTCCTCCTCCTCCTCCTCAACATCCTCCACCTCCTCCACCTCGTCCTCAACATCTTCCACCTCACCAACCTCCACCTCCTCCTCCTCAACATCCTCCACCACCTCCACCACCTCCTCCACCTCCTCCACCACCTTCACCTCCTCCACCTCCTCCTCCTCCTCCTCAACATCCTCCACCTCCTCCACCTCCTCCTCCACCACCTTCTTCACCTCCTCCACCTCCTCCTCCACCTCCACCTCCTCCACCTCCTCCTGCACGCTCCCCAGCCCACACTTCTTCCTTCTCTGCTCGCTACGCGACCGCGGCGGTGGCTGCGTGTCACGTGGCGTGGCCCTGGGACACGAGGGTTTGGTGAAGCTGTCGCCACGGTGGCGAGGAGATGTTCACTACCTCGCCTGGGCTACACGAGGTCCGTGGGTTCCATCCCGACACTGACGACGCCTGCTGCTGCTGCTGTATGTGTAGAGATCGCGTCTCTTTCTCTCGCTCCCCGTGGTCGCGTGGATTTTCACCCCGGGTGGTCCGGGTTATTTCCCCCTCCGCATGTTTCATGATCGACATCGCCACGCGTTTTGCGTTATCTGCCTGCCGCTGTTGCGTTTCCACGTGCTGGTCTAAGCGCCCCTTCGCTGAGCTCTCGTTCGTGATGGGCAGGTCGCTTGCCTCGACCAGACGCAACATCAACACGCGTTTGAGTTCGCCACGTTGGTGGATCACGCACGGATGGGGAGTGACTCTCCCACCCTGCCGCCCGAGGAGCTGTAGCCCCTGGCTTTGCCAGGTGGAAGGCGGTGCAGCAGCAGAGTGTGTGGACTCATCATCTACATCTGCTGATTCCATCTGTGTACGGGGATAGAGCGTTGCTCCCTCGCGCATGGCGTGGGGTTTATCCGGGTGCTCCGGTTTCATCTTCCTCACGCGTAGGATTATAATAATGATGATGATGACGGACGCAACTCATCATATCATTTGGTTGAAACTCATCCTGCAAATACAAACTCGGTGCAGCCGTGACAGGGCTCTCGTCAACACGATAGGTAAATTATTACAATGAAATCATTGAGCACAAATACACAAATACACAAACACACAAACACACAAACACACAAATACACAAATACACAAATACCTGCATAACCAAAGCTCCCAGCAGCGAACACTGTGGCAGGCCCGCATAGGAGAGCGGTGGATAACAAGTTGACGTTCCAGGCGAGGGGCCTTCTTCATGACAGAGAGAGGGGGAGAGGGAGAGAGGGAGAGAGTAGCCGCCGGAGAGATGGAGTGATGATCTCGACAGCTGATCATATCGGTGGTTGTAATCTCCTGACGAATGTCGTCATTCATGAATGCTGGACAATGCAAGCCCAATGTTCCATAATTATTTTGTACGCACGGTACACGGTGTCTCTCTCTCTCTCCACATGTGTATGCAGTGTATGTGCTGTATATTTTAAGAAGAGTCAGTTCAAATGAGGTCAGATACGGCAGTGTGATGGGGATGCCGAGATACGGCACGGGCGTGTTTTCAACACTTTGAGGTTAGCGACATTCAAACTTTAACTGGCAGGCGAAAATAAATGTTTTAACACTTCTGAGAATTTGCAACGATGCCATGGGAAATGTGCTGACTTCGGGCTCTGGAGATCACGTGGAGAAGATTCCAGGCGCGCGTTGACAACGATGGCGATCGAGTGGGAGAGACGCTTTTTGAAGCTATTAACGTTACATTTGTTATCACGTTCCAGTGTAGTAGTACTATTATCCGTTCTGTTTCCATTCAAAACGATAGTCCAATGCCGGATGATTGATCCTCGTAGCGAAATTATCTACAAATGCTACGGGCCCCGCACTTTCAAAGGCCCCGCGCTAAATGCTTTCGAGCTGTCAATTCTGATTCAGTGATTCTGCACTTGCTCTATTACTATAGTACTATACCGCCTTCGACTTTTACGAACGACCGAGTGTTCAAGGTTAGCGATTTGTCGTAGTATCTGGCTGTATAGCAAATGAAAAAATACAATAACTTTACTATGCATGTTAAACATTGGCGCGTTTTAATATTTACGTGTTTTTTAATTTTATTTAGGGCCCCTTTATAGCAACAGATGCTCCAGGCCTTGCACCAGCTTCACCCGGCACTGCGCTAGTCGCGTGTGAGTGTTCACATCTCTGTGAAGCACCCGGTATTGTGTTTACTCGAGCAGGTAAGGCCCCACTGAGATTCTGTGTCGCTCTTTCTCAGAAGAGGCCTCGATATCGCAAATGAAAGCTCAACGCAGTTGGGTCATCACCATCATCATCACCATCATCATCACCATCATCATCACCATCATCATCACCATCATCACCATCATCACCATCATCATCACCATCATCATCATCACCATCGTCGCCGCGTGGAAATTCATAGCAGCCAAATACTCTGAACGCGTGGTGACGTTCATTCTAAATGTGGGGGGGGGGGGGGAAACGGAGGATCCGGAGAAAAATCCACGCGACCACGGGGAGAGAGAGACACGCAGACTCCAAATATACAGCAGCAGCAGCAGGCGTCAGGGTCGGGATTGAACCCGCGACCTCCTCTCTCTCCACTTCTAGATCTCTCCACCTCTAGACGTCTCTCTCCACCTCTAGATCGCTCCACCTCTAGACGTCTCCACCTCTAGATCTCTCTAAACGGGCTCTCAAACCTCCCGTCAGAGCCGTCCCGAGGGCGACGGCGAATCGGGGCGACTGCCCCGGGCCCCGCGCGTTGGGGGGCCCCGCGCAGTGTCAGATGCGACACTGCGGGGTCAGTTTGAAGGCGTGGGAGGAGGGGGTGGGCGCGACGTGGTTTGCCCCGGGCCCCGCAGCGGGAAGGTGGCCAGCACCACGCCCGGCCGCCTTTGTCTCCCCGGTGGCGATGTTAACTACACAGCGCACCGGGTGCTCATTTGAAGCCGAGTCGACCTAGGGGAGGCCCAGGACCGGTTCAGATAATCGTCGCCGGTGTTGGTTGGCCGTGAGCGGGAAGCGAACTCGGGTCGCCGGGTGTTGATCGCGCTAACCACTGCACCACCACTCCCCACACACACAGACACACACACACAGACACACACAGACACATACACAGACACACACACAGACAACAACAACAACAACCGCCATTCGCCACTAAGTAGCGGTGACGTCACCACGACGCTTGTGCCAGGCCAAGTGCACCTTGAGGCCGCGTGAAGTGTCGAACACAGACACACACACACAGACACACACACAGCCACACACAGTGTTGTTTGCGGCTTAGCACACATACACAAAGACAACGATCCCCCGTATAGCCTTGACAGACTGTTGGGGCAAGTGCTGTAAGCGAGCACCTATGCCAAACAAAGACACACACACACAGACACACACAGACACACACAGAGACACACACACAGACACACACACCGACACACACACACGCACCCATTACCTATTTCACAGGCACAGAGAGACAGAGATGATGTCATAACATGCAGAAGAGACACGGGGACACATTGCCGAGTCATTTCCCAAACATCTCCAAAACCTCTCCAAGCCCAGCCAAAGCCACTGGCGTAGAGGGTTGGTGGCTCACGACGAGATGGGAAACGTAAAGTAAACCAGTTGCTTCGTTCGCGAATGGGTGGGTGAGGTGGGGGATGAGTTGGTGAGTGAGTGGGTGAGGTAGGTGAGTGAGTGGGTGGGTGAGTGAGTGAGTGGGTGAGTGAGTGAGTGGGTGAGGTGGGTGAATGAGTGAGTGGGTGAGTGAGTGGGTGAGTGAGTAAGTGGGTGAGGTGGGGGATGAGCGGGTGAGTGAGTGGGTGAGTGGGTGAGTGAGTGGGTGAGGTGTGGAGTGAGTGAGTGAGTGGGTGAGGTGGGGGATGAGCGGGTGAGTGAGTGGGTGAGTGGGTGAGTGAGTGGGTGAGTGGGTGAGTGAGTGGGTGAGTGGGTGAGTGAGTGGGTGAGTGAGTGAGTGAGTGGGTGAGTGAGTGAGTGGGTGAAGTGGGTGAATGAGTGAGTGGGTGAGTGAGTGGGTGAGTGAGTAAGTGGGTGAGGTGGGGGATGAGCGGGTGAGTGAGTGAGTGGGTGAGTGGGTGAGTGGGTGAGTGAGTGGGTGAGTGAGTGGGTGAGGTGGGGAAGCAGTGGGTGAGTGTGTGGGGAGTGCTCGTGTAGTGTGCACGGTGGAGGGGCAGGAGAATGGGGTAAGCAACTGAAGAGGTTCGGACTGGGAGCAGGAGTTGCCGTGGAGGCGAGGAGATGTCAACTACATCGCCTGGTGCACAGGAGGTCGTGGGCTCGATCCCGACCCTGACGCCTGCTGCTGCTGCTGTATATTTGGAGTCTGCGTCTCTCCCCGTGGCCGCGTGGATTTCTTTCCGGGTCCTCCGGTTATTCCCTCCACATTTAGAATCAACATCGCCACGCGTTCAGAGTGTTTGGCTACTGATATAAATTTACACGTGATAAGCCACTTCGTTGACCTATAGTTTGTGGCCAGGTCGCGTCTGAGAAGGAGCTGCATAGCTCAGTGGAGCCTTATACCTGGTACGATAATCGTACAAATAGTTGAGCAGTTTTAGTTTAGGAGGTTGTGACGGGTGGGACACGTGTGCTGGGTAGGGAGGAAGAGGAGGAGGCGGCGATGGGTGGGACAAGTGGTGTGCGGCGTGGCGGAGGACTTTGGAGGTTGGAACAGGAGGAGGATCTTGGAGGTTGGAACAGGAGAAAGATCTTGGAGGTTGAAACAGGAGGAGGGTCTTGGAGGTTGGAACAGGAGGAGGATCTTGGAGGTTGGAACAGGAGGAAGATCTTGGAGGTTGAAACAGGAGGAGGGTCTTGGAGGTTGGAACAGGAGGAGGATCTTGGAGGTTGGAACAGGAGGAAGATCTTGGAGGTTGGAACAGGAGGAGGGTCTTGGAGGTTGGAACAGGAGGAGGATCTTGGAGGTTGAAACAGGAGGAGGGTCTTGGAGGTTGGAACAGGAGGAGGATCTTGGAGGTTGGAACAGGAGGAGGATCTTGGAGGTTGAAACAGGAGGAGGGTCTTGGAGGTTGGAACAGGAGGAGGATCTTGGAGGTTGGAACAGGAGGAAGATCTTGGAGGTTGGAACAGGAGGAAGATCTTGGAGGTTGAAACAGGAGGAGGGTCTTGGAGGTTGGAACAGGAGGAGGATCTTGGAGGTTGGAACAGGAGGAAGATCTTGGAGGTTGGAACAGGAGGAGGGTCTTGGAGGTTGGAACAGGAGGAGGATCTTGGAGGTTGAAACAGGAGGAGGGTCTTGGAGGTTGGAACAGGAGGAGGATCTTGGAGGTTGGAACAGGAGGAGGATCTTGGAGGTTGAAACAGGAGGAGGGTCTTGGAGGTTGGAACAGGAGGAGGATCTTGGAGGTTGGAACAGGAGGAAGATCTTGGAGGTTGGAACAGGAGGAGGAACTTGGAGGTTGGAACAGGAGGAAGATCTTGGAGGTTGAAACAGGAGGAAGATCTTGGAGGTTGGAACAGGAGGAGGGTCTTGGAGGTTGGAACAGGAGGAGGAACTTGGAGGTTGGAACAGGAGGAAGATCTTGGAGGTTGGAACAGGAGGAAGATCTTGGAGGTTGGAACAGGAGGAGGGTCTTGGAGGTTGGAACAGGAGGAGGAACTTGGAGGTTGGAACAGGAGGAAGATCTTGGAGGTTGGAACAGGAGGAAGATCTTGGAGGTTGGAACAGGAGGAGGGTCTTGGAGGTTGGAACAGGAGGAGGATGTTGGAGGTTGGAACAGGAGGAAGATCTTGGAGGTTGGAACAGGAGGAGGAACTTGGAGGTTGGAACAGGAGGAGGAACTTGGAGGTTGGAACAGGAGGAGGATGCTGTGGGTTGTGACACCGCCGAGAGAGGCCTCTGCAAGACGCGGGGGTCTCGGGGCGTGACCCTTCAACCCGGCGTCTTCCTCCTTGCTGCTGGCTCAGTGGTTCCGACTTGGCCCTGATGAGCCAGACCCAGCCCCACCACCACCCCCACCACCCCACCACCAACACCCACCACCACCACCACCACCCCACCACCACCACCACCCCCACCACCCCCACCACCACCACCCCACCACCCACCCCACCCCCACCACCACCCCCACCACCACCACCACCCCCCCCCCCCCCCACCCCCCACCACCCCCACCACCACCACCACCACCCCACCACCCCCCA
>WFAB01002165.1:0-54680 GCA_018977245.1 Lethenteron camtschaticum
TTTCCTGAACAAACTTCATATTAATTTGCAGTTCATATAGGTAGGCTAAGAATTTACCTTGTTTTTTTAACTTTAAATGTTACTGTGCAATACAGTCTTGTAATTAATAAACACACACAGGATATAGTCTATACAGTACGCTACTGTAACTTGCTCTGTTTTGCTAGATGATCACCACCCTGTAAGACTCCTGGCTAGGCTAGAGGCCATCTTCGACTTACGATATTTTCGACTTACGATGATAGGGTCGTCGTAACACATTTCCATCGTAAATAGAAGTGACATTCAGATCGACATCACATACCACCCTCCATCTGCACTGCTCCTTCTGCTGCTGCTGAGTTCAACAACTCGGCAGAATCAGCGTCACCCGCCACGCAAAGTAGAGGAAAGGTAAAACCATCATTTACATGTGTTTATAAATACATATTCAACTTAACTAATTCGTCATCTATATACAGATAACATGAAAAACACGATCTTGTTTATCGATATACAGATACAGCTAAACTATGTGTTATCCATATACAGATAAAACTAAACTAGATTTAATCGGTATACCAGATAATTTATATACTCTTAGGTTTTTTTTCGGTAAAACTACGTAGGTAAGAAAAGTTATCAAATTATAATAAACGAAAAATAACTCAATTGTGATGTAATTTAGTTATTTTTCATTTATTATTATATTTTTTTCTTATTTTTTCTCTACGTGACTTTACCGAAAAATCTAAGAGTATGAATCCTTGCAGTCACGAAAGCTTCAAATCTCAAGAAAATTGACGTATTTTAAAATCCTTTATATTAAGTTCACTTGCTTGCTTGTGTGCTTACGACCGTGCAAATCTTTCGGTCGTTTTTTAACCCCACTTCCGTGATCCAATCGAGCTGACATTTTGCACACAGACTCGTTGTGCGTGACAATTTATTTTAATTCCAAAATTTTCCACTTTTTAGGAAAAAAAACAATTATCAACATGAATTAAACAGAGGGGACGAAAGGGGAAAAACATATATTTTTTTAATTGTGAGTTTATTTACGAAGTCTGTACATAAGCCAGGTTTTCATCATGCTACATGTAGCCCCAGTGGCCTAATGGATAAGGCACTGGCCTCCTAAGCCAGGGATTGTGGGTTCGAGTCCCACCTGGGGTTGCTGAGAAAAAGCTGTTCATTTTGTAAAATCAAAATGCCAAGTTAACGAATCTGATAATGAAAAGCCAAAATGGCGCTGTGCCTATAGAAGAGAGTTTTAAAACAGTGTTCAGTTATACTCTTTGGTGCTTTCGGTAAAGTTACGTCGGTCTAGTGTCCATCATCAGGTGATGATGATGGATGCTTGTGTTGATGATAGACGCTTGTGTTGAGCCCGAAACGTCGTGATTTATTTTATTTTACACCTACGTGAATTTACCGAAAGAACCAAAGAGTATGGATTCCTGAAGTCACGAAAGCTTCTAATCAAGAGAGCTTTAAACATTCTAGATTTGAAGCTTTCGTGACTGCAAGGATTCATATTCTTAGGTTTTTTTCGGTAAAGTCACCAGGTAGGTAAAACATTAAAATTTATAAAAGTAAAATTTTACTTTTTTTTACTTTTATTAATGTTAATGTTTTACCTACGTGACTTTACCGAAAAACCTAAGAATAAGAGTTTTAAACAGTGTACTTTGGTGACAATTATCAACATTGATAAAGCAGAGAATAAAAGGGGAAAATACATATCCATTTTATTATTATTAAATCCTTTATATTCAGTTCACTTGCTTGCGCGCTTACGACCGTGCAAATCTTTCGGTCGTTTTTTAACCCACTTCCCGTGATCCAATCGAGCTGATATTTTGCACACATACTCGTTGTGGCGTGACAATTTATTTTCGTGAAACATTTTTTCCAAAATTTTCCACTTTTTAGGGAAAAAAAATTTCACTAACACAATCATATATTTTTCCTAAATACAGAAAATTATTCAAGAAAACAACAAAAATGTACAATATAAACAATCATACAAAAACTGAAAACCTTATAATCCTTATATACGACTTCCCTTATATTTAATTTAAAATACAATGTGATAAAAATGAAACTCTTACTCAAGAAAAACAGAAATGAATAATAAAATAAAACCGATGCCACGCATATAAAGGATTTATAGTGAAAAACTTTGTTTTTTTTACGGGTTAATTTTTACAAGTGATTTGTCCACCTTTCCTTCACTTATCGTGCTTTTGTACTGAATGTTCTCATGTCCTGACCCCGTGACCTTCCTCGGCGTTTGTGTAAAAGAACTTTATAGCGCATCGGAATGAAGACCTTCATCTGTATTTCTAAAACACCTCATGCTTCTAGATTTGAAGCATTCGTGACTGCAAGGATTCATACTCTTAGGTTTTTTCGGTAAAGTCAGGGAAAAATAAAAAATAAATATTAAATAATAAAATGATGGGAAAAATTATAGAAATTAAATAATATAAAATAATATTATAATAATTTTATTTATATAATTTCTATCATTCTATAATTTATTTATTACTATTTATTTTCCCCTACGTGACTGAAATTCGCTGCCTGGATGGCTTTTAGTAGACAAACAACACGTCACAGATGTTCCATTGTAAGACCCCCAAATCTCCCTCCCATCCTTCCCCCTCCTGCCGCCCCTCCCTCTCCTCCCCCCTCCCTCCCACCCCTCCCTCCTTCCTCCCCTCCCTCCCCCTCCCTCCACCACTCTCTCACCTCCCTCCCACCCCTTTCTCCCTCTATCCCTCGTCCCCCCCTCCCTCCCACCCCTCTCTCACCTCCCTCCCTCCCACCTCTCTCTCCCTCCCCTCCTTCCCCTCCTCCCCTTCCTCCCTCCCTCCCCCCCTCCCTCCCACCCCTCTCTCACCTCCCACCCCTCCCTCCCCTTCCACCCCTCCCACCCCCCCTCCCACCCCTCTCTCACCTCCCTCCCACCCCTCCCTTCCTCCCTCCCCTCTCCCTCCCCTCCCTCTTCTCCTCCCCTCCTATCCAAGTGAAGGAAGCCCCCCCCCACCCCGATGGCGTCTTCTTTCTCCACCACCACCGCCGCCCCCCACCTCGTGGTGGCGTCTCTGCTGCTGCTGCTGCAGCTCGGCGCTCTTTGTGAGCAGCCCCTCGTCCTGCCCCTTGACCGTGAGTAGCAAACACCCCCCCCTCCCGTTAAGCAGCTGATACCCCCCCCCCCTACAGCACCTAAGGTCCATCTTCTTGATTCTTTCGGTAAAGTCACGTAGAAGGGAAATAATAAAATAATGAAAATAAAATATTTTATGTTTTTAATAATAAAAAGTAAAAATGTAATTTCGATGTAAAGCTTTCGTGACTGCAGGGATTCATCTTCTTGGTTCTTTCGGTAAAGTCACGTAAAAGGGAAATAATAAAATAATAAAAATAAAACATAGTAAAATAATTCTCACGACGTTTCGGCCACAACGCAAGCAGAAGACCAGGTCTGTCGGGGAGACAGCGTCAGATGCTGTCTCCCCGACAGACCTGGTCTTCACCTGAGGACGGCTGCTTGCGTTTAAACCAATAAGATGAATCCCTGCAGTCACGAAAGCTTTAAATCGAAACACCTAAGGTCTTCGCTCATTTACCAGCTTCACATTCCCTATTGCCTTACAAACACTGGAGGAAGGGCCTTTGCTATTGATGCCCCCAGGGTCTGGAATGCTGTCGCCAATAAACTGCAATTTGAATCTCTACCTATGAGATCTTCACTCAAAACTGCTCTAGAGGAGTTGTACACCCCTAACTGCCACTGCAATTTAGTGGCCTAAAATACAATGTTTCGCTCTGGATGATCGCTGCAAAGTATGATCTGTGTTTTGATTTAGTGCGCTGATCTTAAAGGTACATTGAAAAATGTTGACACTCCGACTGATGCTCCTCCTGCTGTTGTGGAGTGACCCATGCAGCCAGCTGTGGCTGCAGGGTTTGGTGGTACATGTTGTTTACATCGTTTATTGTGAAAACTCCGTCACAGTTCCTATGACCTGCACTGTTGCATTGCTTTCATGGCTTTATTTTGGTGATTTTCGAAAAGTTCTTTGGTTTGGCCATGTTTGTTTGTTGTAGTACAGAGTTAGACTGATGGCGTTAATCTAAGTTGTCTTGCGGTTGTTGTTGTTGTTGTTTGACTTGCATCCCACTGGGATGTTTGCACACAGCGTTGGTGTACGGTGATTTTTCTGCAATATTTTGCTGTCTCTTCTTGGATTTGCTTTTAGCACTCAGTCACATCGTCACTTTAAGATGTTTTTTGTTCGTGTTTTTGTTTTTTGTTTGTTGCGGTTGCACCCGATTCAAGAGCCGAATGTCTCACAGGGCTCTACACCCACTACATGAACTTGAAACTTGAAACTACACCCATCACTCATCCACCCAAGTCCATCAACTCAACTTTGTTGTTGACCCGTTGGTCTCTCGCAGTCACCCAGCCCCGTCCATCACGTGGCAATCGCGCGAGGACTACATCGTCGACCCACGTGACAACGTGGTGCTGCAGTGTGAAGCACGCGGCAACCCAGCGCCCACGTACGCTGCACACTCCTCCATCCATCCCTCACTACATCTCCCCTCACTCCCGACTTACCCCCCTCCCCATCTCCCTACCCCCCTTCCTCCCTCCATCCCGAATTAACTCTCTCCCTCCCTCCTCCCTCCCTTCCTTCCCCTCCCTCCATCCCATCCCCACCTCCCCTCCCCTCCCCTCCCCCCTCCTCCCTCCCCTCCCTCCATCCCATCCCCACCCACCTCCCTCCCCCACCCTCCCCCCTCCCTCCATCCCTCCCTTCTGACTTACCCCCATCCCCACCTCCCTCCCCCTCCCCCTCCCTTCCCTCTCCTCCATCCCATCCCTCCCCCTCCCCTCCCTCCCCCCTCCCCTCCCTACCCCCCCTCCCCTCCCTCCCTCCCCCCCCCCACTCCCCCCCCCTCCCCCTCCCCTCCCTCCCTCCCCCCCCCCACTCCCCCCCCTCCCCCCTCCGCGCCTGTGCTGCAGCTTCTGGTGGAGCAAGGACGGGGGCAGCTTTGACCCCGACAGTGACCCCCACGTGCGGCGCCGTGGGGATGGCTCGGGGACCTTCACCGTCGACTTGGCGGCGGTGGCGGCGGCGGCGGCGGAGTCCGGTGGTGGCGGTGACGGTGACGGTGACGTCACCGCGGCGGTGCAGCGCTACCAGGGGGTCTACCGCTGCTGGGCGGGGAACCGGGCGGGCACGGCGCTCAGCAACAACATCACCGTGAGGCTGGCGCGTGAGTGGGGGGGGGGGGCACGCTCGCACCGTCAACTACTCACTCACACACACACAGGGTGTGCTAACCGCTGCACCACCACTCCCCACTCACACACACACACACAGGGCGCTAACCGCTGCACCACCACTCCCCACTCACACACACACACAGGGCGCTAACCGCTGCACCACCACTCCCCACTCACACACACACACAGGGCGCTAACCGCTGCACCACCACTCCCCACACACAAAGTGCTGAACCCGTCCTGGGCCCTCCCCTAGGTCGACTCAGCCTCAAACGCGTACCTAATGCGCCATGTAAACACGTCACCATCGGGGAGACAAAGGCGGCCCGGTGCTGACCACCAACTCGCTGGCAGCACTTGCCCCGACGCCCTGCGAAGGCTACACAGGGAGACTTTGTCTGTACCCTGCAGGTGCCCCGCGGTGGCCTCGTGAGCAGCTGGCGCCCGTCATGGCCGCCGTGGGCTCCCCGGCCGTGCTGCCCTGCCGCCCTCCTGCTGCCCACGGCTTCCCTCCTCCCATCGTCTTCTGGCTGGACAGCTGTGAGTACCACGCTGCCCTTGAGATGTTGACTACCTCGCCTGGTAGACAGGAGGGCGTGGGTTCGATCCCGACCCTGACGACGCCTGCTGCTGCTGTATATTTGTAGTTTGCGTGTCTCTCTCATCATCACGTTGGCTATGAGATGTTGACTACGTCGCCTGGCACGCAGGAGGTCTGTGTCTCTCTCTTTCATCATCATCACGGTGGCTATGAGATGTTGACTACCTCGCCTGGTACGCAGGAGGTCTGTGTCTCTCTCTTTCATCATCATCATGGTGGCTATGAGATGTTGACTACCTCGCCTGGTACGCAGGAGGTCTGTGTCTCTCTCTCTCATCATCACCACGCTGGCTATGAGATGTTGACTACCTCGCCTGGTACGCAGGAGGTCTGTGTCTCTCTCTTTCATCATCATCACGGTGGCTATGAGATGTTGACTACCTCGCCTGGTACGCAGGAGGTCTGTGTCTCTCTCTTTCATCATCATCATGGTGGCTATGAGATGTTGACTACCTCGCCTGGTACGCAGGAGGTCTGTGTCTCTCTCTCTCATCATCACCACGCTGGCTATGAGATGTTGACTACCTCGCCTGGTACGCAGGAGGTCTGTGTCTCTCTCTTTCATCATCATCACGTTGGCTATGAGATGTTGACTACCTCGCCTGGTACGCAGGAGGTCTGTGTCTCTCATCATCACCACGCTGGCTATGAGATGTTGACTACCTCGCCTGGTACGCAGGAGGTCTGTGTCTCTCTCTTTCATCATCATCACGGTGGCTATGAGATGTTGACTACCTCGCCTGGTAGACAGGAGGTCTGTGTCTCTCTCTCTCATCATCACCACGCTGGCTATGAGATGTTGACTACCTCGCCTGGTACGCAGGAGGTCTGTGTCTCTCTCTTTCATCATCATCATGGTGGCTATGAGATGTTGACTACCTCACCTGGCACGCAGGAGGTCTGTGTCTCTCTCTTTCATCATCATCACGGTGGCTATGAGATGTTGACTACCTCGCTTGGTGTGCAGGAGGTCTGTGTCTCTCTCTCTCATCATCACCACGCTGGCTATGAGATGTTGACTACCTCGCCTGGTACGCAGGAGGTCTGTGTCTCTCTCTTTCATCATCATCACGGTGGCTATGAGATGTTGACTACCTCGCCTGGTAGACAGGAGGTCTGTGTCTCTCTCTCTCATCATCACCACGCTGGCTATGAGATGTTGACTACCTCGCCTGGTACGCAGGAGGTCTGTGTCTCTCTCTTTCATCATCATCATGGTGACTATGAGATGTTGACTACCTCGCCTGGCACGCAGGAGGTCTGTGTCTCTCTCTTTCATCATCATCACGGTGGCTATGAGATGTTGACTACCTCGCCTGGTGTGCAGGAGGTCTGTGTCTCTCTCTCATCATCACCACGCTGGCTATGAGATGTTGACTACCTCGCCTGGTACGCAGGAGGTCTGTGTCTCTCTCTTTCATCATCATCACGGTGGCTATGAGATGTTGACTACCTCGCCTGGCACGCAGGAGGTCTGTGTCTCTCTCTTTCATCATCATCACGGTGGCTATGAGATGTTGACTACCTCGCCTGGTATACAGGAGGTCTGTGTCTCTCTCATCATCACGGTGGCTATGAGATGTTGACTACCTCGCCTGGTAGACAGGAGGTCTGTGTCTCTCATCATCATCATCATCATCACGGTGGCTATGATATGTTGCCAGACGACCCCGCCGGGAGTAGCGGAGCGGTGAATCATCATCATGTCTCCACGGGTCGATGTGTTGATGATTCGGCTCTCTCGGGGTGTCTCTGGGTCTCCCTGAGTCTCTGTGCATCTCTGTGAGTCTGGATATCGGTGGGTATCTACGAGTCTGCTCTGTTCGCGTGGCTGCCGATGCCGATGCCGATGCAAATGAACAAGCACAATGCCACATACTCTCAGGTTGTTTCGGTAAAGTCATGTAGGTCAAAAAAATAAGTGAAAAATAACTAAATTAAATCACGACGTTTCGGAGGCAACACAAGTCTCCGTCTTCAGGTGGGACCGTCACAGCCAAATTCACTGTATCAATCACAGCCAAATTCACTGTATCAATCACAGCCAAATTCACTGTATCAATCACATCCAAATTCACTGTATCAATCACATCCAAATTCACTGTATCAATCACATCCAAATTCACTGTATCAATCACATCCAAATTCACTGTATCAATCACAGCCAAATTCACTGTATCAATCACATCCAAATTCACTGTATCAATCACAGCCAAATTCACTGTATCAATCACATCCAAATTCACTGTATCAAGTGGTAAATTTGGCTGTGACGGTCCCACGTGAAGACGGAGACTTGTGTTGCCTCCGAAACGTCGTGATTGAATTGAGTTATTTGTCACTTATTATTTTATTTTCATTATTATTTCTTACCTACGTGACTTTACCGGAAAAAAACCCCGAGAGTGTGAATCCTTGCCAGTCACGAAAGCTTCAAATCTAGAATCACTGCTGCAGAGTTGTTCATCTTCCATTTGCGTCTCGTCAAGAATCCGCGTCCGCCACTACCACGGTTTGCGTGACGGACTTCTAATAAAGATTCCCATCTCCTCAATCCCTCCCCCTGCCGCCCCCCCGACTGCCCACCGCCCTTAACCCCGGGGTGGTGCTGCTGCCGGTGCTGCCGCAGCCGTGAAGAAAGTTCCGCTGGATGCGCGAGTGACGCAGGGTCCAGAGGGTGACCTGCATTTCGCCAACGTGCTCCGCGGCGACGGGGGTGACTACGTGTGCCACGCGCGCTACCCGCACACGGGCACCATCCGCTACAAGCAGCCGCTACGGCTGGTCGTCACACGCAGTGAGTGGCGGCGGCGGCGTGGTGGCGGCAGCGGTGGCAAACGCCGGGAAGTTGCGTGTGTACATGTGTGTGTGCGTGTGTGAGTGTGTGTGTGTGCGTGCGTGTGTGGATGTGTGTGTGTGTGGACGTGTGTGTGTGTGGACGTGTGTGTGTGCGTGTGTGTGCGCGTGTACGTGTGTGTGGACGTGTGTGTGTGTACGTGTGTGCGTGTGTACGTGTGTACGTGTGTGTGGACGTGTGTGTGTACGTGTGTGTGTGTGTGTGTACGTGTGAGTGCGTGTGTACGTGTGTGCGTGTGTACGTGTGTGTATGTGTACATGTGAGTGTGTGTGGACGTGTGAGTGTGTGTACGTGTGTACGTGTGTGTGTGTACGTGTGTGTGCGTGTGTGTGTGCGTGTGTACGTGTGTGTGTGTGTGTGCGTGTGGACGTGTGTGTGTGTGTGTACGTGTGAGCGTGTGTGTGCGTGTGTACGTGTGTGTGTGCGTGTGTACGTGTGTGTGTGCATGTGTACGTGTGAGTGTGTGTACGTGTGAGCGTGTGTGTGTGTGAGTGTGTGTGTGTGGACGTATGGACGTGTGTGTGTGTACGTGTGAGTGTGTGTACGTGTGTGTGTGCGTGTGTGTGTGTGTACGTGTGAGCGTGTGTACGTGTGTGCGTGTAGGTGTGTACGTGTGTGTGTGTGTGGACGTGTGAGTGTTCAGATAATCGTCACCGGTGTTGCCCTACGGCGGGAATCAAACTCGGGTCATGGGCAGGTTTTGTAGCGCAGCGTGGCGCTAACCACTGTCCCACCGCTCCCCGCGCACCACACGTGGATGATGCACGCAGAGCGTCCGTCAAAGCGCCGGCCGGTGTTCGTGGAGCCTGCGGGGGAGACGAGTAGCAAGGTGGTGCTCACCGGGGAGACGCTGCTGCTGATGTGCATCACACAAGGGCTGTACGTACACACGCGCGCACACGCACACACACACGCGCACACACATGCACACACACACACACGCGCACACACACACATGTACACACACACGTGCACGCACACACACACACGTGCACGCACACACACACACACTTGCACGCACACACACACACACGTGCACGCACACACCCACACGTGCACGCACACACACACACATGTGCACGCACACACACACACGTGCACGCACACACACACACGTGCACGCACACACACACACGTGCACGCACATACACACACGTGCACACGCACGCACACACACACACGTGCACGCACACACACACGTGCACGCACACACACACATGCACACACACACGTGCACACGCACACACACACGTGCACACGCACGCACACACACACACGTGCACACGTGCGCGTGCGTTCCCTGTGTGTGTGCGCGTAGCCCCACGCCTAAGGTGAGCTGGAGCAAGTGGGGTGGGGCGGCGTCGTCGGAGGAAGCCGCCCCCCTCGCCGCCCCCTCCGGCACGACGTTGGCACAACGCTGGCACGACACCGGTACGACGCTGGTCATCCACAACGCGGCGCTGTCCGACGGCGGCAGCTACCAGTGCCGCGCCGTCAACAGCGAGGGTGTGGCGCTGCACACCGTCACGGTCACCGTGGAAGGTGTGCACCTGTGTGTGTGTGTGTCTGTGTGTGTGTGTCTGTGTGCACCTGTGTGTGTGTGTGCCTGTGTGTGTGTCTGTGTGTGTGTGTGTGGGTCTGTGTGTGTGCCTGGCTCCTGCCACCATGAGGGGTGGACAGTCCTCCACTCGGGGCAGGAGACTGCCAAACAACAGGGAGTGGCTCTTCTTCTGAGCAAAATAATGAAGGGGGCGTGGGAGTGTGGCGGTGAGATGTGGGAAGCTGCGCCTGCCATTCTTCCACTCCGGTGGTGGGTGTACACCCAGGACCCCATTCCAACCTAAAGTGGCCTGGTCTCAGCTGATGAAAGTTGCAAGTGAGAATTTCATCATCGCTTGCGGCTGGGGTTGGCATCGTCCCCCACTCCTCCTGATGTCGAGGGTAAATGGGCGAGGTTTAGGACTGTGGATCATGCAGCTGCAATGGCTGCTTTGGGTACGCGGTCCAGACCTCCCCAGAAACACAGGTTAGTTGAGAAAAAGTGACAGGCCCACTCTCATCGGCTACAGCATCCCATGTCAGAGAATGAGGAGGTTGACCGCAGCCTTCGCTCGGAGGATCGGAGAGCCGTGAGGCGCTGCAAGGATGGGTGGTGGTCGCGGGTTGCTGAGGAGATGGAGTCTGCCTCAGTGGCCCGCGATCACAAATCACTATTTAACTCCATCAAAAAAGTAACCTGCAGCGCCACACCTATTACCATCATTAGGGGAAAAACAGTGATCCAATCTTCGACCCCCAGGAACAGGTTTGCAGATTGCTGAGCATTTCTGTGAGGTCCTGGGGGAGGGGAAATCCCTCAGCCAGGAAAACATCATGGCCCAAAGTGGTGATAACCCTGCTGAGGCTGCGGTGCCTCAAATATTGGAAGAGGTCACCCCCTGTGAGTGGCTGGCTGAGGTGCCATCTGTTGAGGAAGTACTGAAGGCGATCCAGAGTCTAAGACCAGGAAAGGCACCGGGCAGAGATGATCTCCCAAGCGAAATGCTGAGGGAGGGTGGCGTTTGTGCACAGACTGCCCTACATGACATCATAACAACAGTCTGGACCACTGAATGGGTTCCGCAAGATTGGAAGGATGCCCTGGTGGTCCCCCTCTTTAAGAAGGGGGACCGCACAGACTGTAACAACTACAGGGGCATCTCACTCCTCAGTGTGCCAGGAAAGGTCCTGGCAAGGATTATTCAACATCGCCTTGCTAGGCACGCTGAGGAGAGGCTTGCGGAGCCCCAATGCGGTTTCAGGAAAGGGCGGTCCTGCACAGATGCCATATTTTCTGTGCGTCTGCCACAGCAGAGGTGTAGGGAATTTCAACAAGACCTACATCTCTGCTTCCTCCTCCTCCTCCTGCCCCCCCTTCCCCCCCTCCTCTTCCCCCCCCCTCCTCCTCCCCTCCTTCCCCCCCCCCGCCCTCTGCAGCTAAGCCGCACTGGGCGGCTGCGCTGCCAGCGAGCTGCAGCGTCGCCCCGGGGGGCAGCGCCGAGTTCACGTGCAGAGCCAGCGGAGTCCCCGCACCGACCATCCGCTGGCTCCTCAACGGCGTGCCCATCCACGGTGAGACGCGGGGGGGGGGAGCGAATGGGGGGGGGGGCGGTCAGCCTCGCTCGCTCGCGGTCGATCGCACGCTCACTCAACCGCTCGTCCACCCACTTGCACGTGCACACGCTCGTCCACTTGCTCACGCTCGCGGTCCATCGTCAAGCGATCACTCGGTCGACCGATCGCGGCAAATCGCACGCTCGGTCAGCCAATCGCCCGCTCACCCGCACGCTCACTCGTCCACAATGTGCACCCACTCACCCAGCCGGTCACACGCTCACCCAGCCGGTCACACGCTCACCCAGCCGGTCACACGCTCACCCAGCCGGTCACACGCTCACCCAGCCGGTCACACACTCACCCAGCCGGTCACACACTCACCCAGCCGGTCACACGCTCACCCAGCCAAATCACAGGACGTACCGAGTTGAGCCAGATCACGCCGCGTTGCGCTAAATGCATCCTACCAAACAATGGCAAATCGCGCTGAGACCATTCCACATCGTGGCACATCGTTACACATCGCGCCGAGACCACGCCGAGACCACGCCGAGACCGTGCCGAGACCGCGCCGAGACCGCGCCAAGACCGCGCCAAACCGTGCCGGGTGTCGTGCCGCCGTGCGACGGAGCAGAAGCCCCCGAGGTGCCGGGCCGGTGGGTGGACGGCGACTCCCTGACGCTGACCCGGCTGCGGGAGGAAGACACCGGCGTGTACCAGTGCCAGGCCTCCAACCGCCACGGCACCATCCTGGCCAACGCCTACGTCAACGTGCTGGGTGAGCAGGGGGTGCGGGGGAAGGACGACTGAGTCGCTGTGTGAGTCTGTGGGTCTCTGTGTGAGTTTATAGGTTGCTGTGTGAGTCTGTGGGTCGCTGTGTGAGTTTATAGGTTGCTGTGTGAGTCTGTGGGTCTGTGTCAGTCTGTGGGTCTGTGTCAGTCTGTGGGTCTCTGTGTGAGTCTATGAGTTTCTGTGTAAGTCTATGAGACTCTGTGAGATTGTGTGGTCTATCGGTCTGTGTGATTCTGTGGGTCTCTGTGTGAGTCTATGAGTCACTGTGTGAGTCTATGGGTCTCTGTGTCAGTCTCTGGGTCTCTGTGTGAGTCTATGAGTCACTGTGTGAGTCTATGGGTCTCTGTGTGAGTCTGTGGGTCTCTGTGTGAGTCTGTGGGTCTCTGTGTGAGTCTATGAGTCACTGTGTGAGTCTATGAGTCGCTGTGTGAGTCTGTGGGTCTCTGTGTGAGTCCACTTCCTGTATTTTGTGGAGGGATGACCGCTCAGTGTCTCCCACCGCTCTCCCTCCGCTCCTTCCACTTGCTGATTCGCTCTCCTCATTCTCCAATCTCCTCTCTCTCTCTCTCGCTTCCCTCCTGAACTTTCCCTCGTCAACTCCTGCTACCACCACCCCCTCCTCCTTCACCTGGTGGCATCTCTGCTGTGGTCCCACAACATTCCTCTAACCCAGCAACCCTCCCTCCCTCCCCTGCCTCCCCCCTGCTCCCTTCTAAGTTGTCTTGTGGTTGTTGTTGTTGTTGTTTGACTTGCATCCCACTGGGATGTTTGCACACAGCGTTGGTGTACGGTGATTTTCTCTGCAATATGTTGCTGTCTTTTCTTGGATTATCTGTTTGCACTCAGTCACATGTTCACTCAGTAATACAGTCACTCACTCACTCAGTCACTCAGTCACTCACTCACTCAGTCACTCAGTCACACAGTCACTCACTCACTCACTCAGTCACTCACTCACTCAGTCACTCAGTCACTCAGTCACACAGTCACTCACTCACTCAGTCACTCAGTCACTCACTCAGTCACTCAGTCACTCAGTCACTCAGTCACACAGTCACTCACTCACTCAGTCACTCACTCACTCACTCAGTCACTCAGTCACTCACTCACTCAGTCACTCACTCACTCAGTCACTCAGTCACTCAGTCACTCAGTCACACAGTCACTCACTCACTCAGTCACTCAGTCACTCAGTCACACAGTCACACAGTCACTCAGTCACTCAATCACTCAGTCACTTAGTCACTCAGTCACACAGTCACTCAGTCACTCTGTCACACAGTCACACAGTCACTCACTCACTCAGTCACACAGTCACACAGTCACTCACTCACTCAGTCACTCAGTCACTCACTCAGTCACTCAGTCACTCAGTCACACAGTCACACAGTCACTCACTCACTCAGTCACTCAGTCACTCACTCACTCAGTCACACAGTCACTCAGTCACTCAGTCACACAGTCACTCAGTCACTCAGTCACTCAGTCACTCAGTCACTCAGTCACTCACTCAGTCACACAGTCACTCAGTCACACAGTCACACAGTCACTCACTCACTCAGTCACTCAGTCACTCAGTCACATCGTCACTTTAAGATGTTTTCTTGTTCGTGTTTTTGTTTTGTGTTTGTTGCAGTTGCACCAGATTCAAGAGCCGAATGTCTCACAGGGCTCTACACCCACTACGTGAACTTGAACTTCTCTGCCTGCCCCCCCCCCGCCTCTCGCACAGCCGTGGCCCCACGGATGCTGTCGCCACCGGACAGGCTGTACACGGCCACAGAGGGACAGGCCGCGCACTTGGACTGTGCCGTGTTTGGGTTGCCGCGTCCCAACATCCTGTGGTGAGAGCCACGCTGGCCCGGCTACTTTACTCTCTCCGTGAACTGAACACACTTTGTTGTTGTTGTTGTCGTTGTTGTTGTTGTTGTTTGAATGGGGTCCTGGTTGGAGGGGGAAGAGCGCCCAGCTTCAATATACGCTGCCAAGCCTGGTGGTGTGTCATTCAGACGCTGTCTTTCCGACAGACCTGTTCTTCACCTGAGGACGGCTGCTTGCGTTGTGGCTGAAAAGTCGTGAGAATTGCATTTTATTATGTTTTATTTTTATTATTTTATTATCAACAGCAAGGCAACTCCTATGACTAATTGGGAATGGGACGCAAGCGTAGGATTGATCACCCTGTCGCTGGCCGCCTTTGGGGAGGCTGTATCGTGTGAAAGGCCGAAACACCCTAGGAACCAAAGGTTCACTACTGATGATGCGCTCCCCAAATGTCACCAGGCTCGCTGTTCATGAACTCTTGGAAGTGCTTGCACAAAGGATAGTAACATCTCATCCTGTCTTCTTGTTTCTTTCGGTAAAGTCACGTAGAAGGGAAGTAATGACTTTACCGAAAGAAACAAGAAGATGAATCCCTGCAGTCACGAAAGCTTTAAATCGAAAAATCTCATCCTGTGTTCTTTGGAATTTCCCTTCTACGTGACTTTACCGAGAAAACCAAGAAGAAAACTAGTTTCGCCGCTTGCTAGTCAAGGCTCCCCCCCCCCCCCCTCTTTGCTTGCGCCGCGCACCGCCAGGTTCAAGGGCGACTACGTCGGACCCCTGGCGGGCGAGCGCCACCGAACCTTGGCCAACGGCACGCTGCTCATCTGGAGCGTGTCGCCTGGCGACTCGGGCACGTACACGTGCTTTGCGGTCAACAAGCTGCACCACGAGCAACTGCGGGCGCGCCTCGACGTACAAGGTCGGCAAGAGCATCGCCGGCCGGCCGGCTGCCCTCTCCGCTCCAGCACGCTCGTGCCCCCCCCCCCTTCTCTCACGCATCCCCCCCTAGTGGAGCTTCTTTGCCGCCTAGAAACACTCCGACTGGTTTGCCCATCGCTCGCTGCTCTCTCCCCCCCTCCCCCCCCCCTTGGTAACTGCCCCCTCCCTACAGTCGCCAGCGGCAGCAGCAGCAGCAGCAGCTCGGAGCCGGGAGCCGTGCCACTGGACGGCACAGGTCTCTGGGGCTCCACCACCACCACCGCCACCACCACCGCCACCACTGCCACCACCACTACCACTGCCACCACCACTACCACTGCCACCACCACCACCACCACTGCCACCACCACCACTGCCACTACCACCGCTGCCACCACCACTGTCGCCACCACCACCGTCGCCACCACCACCGCCGTCACCACCACCATAACAGTCGCCACAAGCGCCACCACAACCACTCGGCACCACTACTACGGCGTGAGGACACCGTCAGCACGCACGCCACCAGCCAGCGGCGGAGGTGCCAACGCTGATGACGGTGAGTTCCTCTCCTCCCTCCCGCCACGATCGCAGTGACGCCAAAATGTTAACTACCTCGCCCGGTACACAGGAGTTTGCGGGTTCGATCCTGACCCTGGCGATGCCCGTACGTCTGTTGTTTGCGTGTCTCTCTCCCCGCGGTCGCGTCCATTTGCTGCGCAATTAGAAGTAACATTTGTGGGAAAAGTCCACGAACTTTTTCATTTTATGGGAACAGCTTCAACGCAGCCAGTTGGATCGCTGTGCACAAGATGGCGGCGATGGCTTGTCACGTCCCCGGGGGGGTCCGCGTATCAGCCAGATCGACGGCGGCCGCCGGTCACGGAAGACGCATCAATCCCACGGGGTCGGCAGTGACCTCGGTGCGGTGCCAGTGTTTTTATCGTCCACGAAGAGTCGTCGCTTGTGGCCGTGCGACTCTCGTGACCCCCCCCCCCCCCCCCAGGCCGCTCCTCGTCAGAAGATGAGTCGCTCGACACGACGACTAAGAGCCCCTTCGTCAGCGCCGCGATCGCCGCGATCGCCGCGGTGGCCGCGATGGTGCCGCTGACCGTCGTGGTGTGCGCCGCGTGCCGGGCCAGGAGACGGAAGCAGACACACCACACAGAGACCCATAGACTCATCACACAGAGACCCATAGACTCACCACACAGAGACCCATAGACTCACACACAGAGACCCATAGACTCACCACACAGAGACCAATAGACTCATCACACAGACCCACAGACTCACACACAGAGACCCTTAGACTCACCACACAGAGACCCACAGACTCACTCACACAGAGACCCATAGACTCACTCACACAGAGACCCATAGACTCACTCACACAGAGACCCATAGACTCACTCACACAGAGACCCATAGACTCACTCACACAGAGACCCATAGACTCACTCACACAGAGCCCCCCCACAGAGACCCATAGACTCACTCACACAGAGACCCATAGACTCACTCACACAGAGACCCATAGACTCACTCACACAGAGACCCATAGACTCACTCACACAGAGACCCATAGACTCACTCACACACAGACCCATAGACTCACCACACAGAGACCCATAGACTCATCACACAGAGACCCATAGACTCACCACACAGAGACCCATAGACTCACACACAGAGACCCATAGACTCACCACACAGAGACCCATAGACTCATCACACAGACCCACAGACTCACACACAGAGACCCATAGACTCATCACACAGAGACCCACAGACTCACCACACTGACCCACAGACTCATCACACAGAGACCCATAGACTCATCACACAGAGACCCACAGACTCACCACACAGAGAGACCCACAGACTCACCACACAGAGACCCACAGACTCACCACACAGAGACCCACAGACTCACCACACAGAGACCCACAGACTCACCACACAGAGACCCACAGACTCACCACACTGACCCATACAGGTGTAATACGTGTCTCCGACACGCTAAGAACTCAAGTCGTTTATTAATAAATCTTTGGCACAGCTGGTTGTCTCTCTCTCTCTCACTACGGAGTGATGATCGCCGCCCCGCACCAGGGACTACTTTTAGGCCGAGTTGACCTTGGGAGGCCCACGACCGGTTCAGATAATAGTAAACTGTTTTTGGCCGTAAAATAAAAAATGAAAATAAAAAAATAATAGAAATAATATAAATAAAATAATAAATCACGACGTTTCGGGGGCAACACAAGCTGCCTTCGTCAGGTGTAAAAAGGCAGCAAAGTAACTGCACGTCGTGATTAATAATGTTATTTATTAATAATAATTTCATATATTTCTTATTATTTTTCTCTACAGTATTCTATGGGTTCTTTCGGTTAAGTCACGTGTAAAGATAAAATAAGAAATAAAATAATTTAGTATTTAATAAATTAAATAAATTTTTAATTTATCTTCAGACGTGACTTAACCGAAAGATAAAATAATGAAATAAATTTTTTTTAAATTATTATTTTACCTTTAGGCGTGACTTAACCGAAAGATTAAGTAATAAAATAAATATTTTATTAATTAAAACATTTATTTTATCTTTAGACGTGACTTAACCGAAAGATAAAATAATAAAATTAATAAATCATTATTTTATAAATTAAATAACTTATTATTTTATCTTCAGACGTGACTTAACCGAAAGAACCAAAGAATAATTCCTGCAGTCACGAAAGCTCCAAAATTAAGATTAGTCTATGGGTCTCTGTGACCCCCCCCCCGTGCGGATCGTGAATCGAGGTCAGAATCGACGGACGGCGTCCAATCGAAGTCGATTCTAACGTTATCGCATGGAGGAATCGATTGCTTTCGATCCACGGATCGATCCGACGCCATCACCGAGAACCAAATCGCAATGGAGGGAGACGCCATCAGCTCCCAGCGAGTCGCGAAGTTGCCACCTCCTCCACCTCCTCCACCACCTCCTCCACCTCCTCCACCACCTCCTCCACCTCAATTGCCTCGCGACATCAACGACCCTCCCACAGCAGCAGCGGCAGCGGAATCAGCAACAACGACGTCAATTCCCGCCACTGAGGCCTACACCGTCATGCAGCCTGCGGCCTCTGCCCAAGCCGCGTCGCATTCTGCGGGGGAGATTCAGGCGAGGGGCGGTGGCGGCGAGGAGGAGGAGGAGGAAGATGATGAAGCGATGGAGCTGCTGACCGTCATGACCGTCGATCTAATCACCGGCTACGTAGCTCACCTGACGCAACAGCCGGAGCAGCGGCGGCAGCTCCACAAGCAGCAGCAGCAGGAGCAGCAGCAGCCTGTGCATCAGCGACTGCAGCAGCAGCAGCAGCGGCAGCTTCAGGAGGTGCAGGAGCAGCTCCCGGAGTTGCAGCGACATCTCGAGCTGGCGCAGCAGCAGCAGCGGCAGCGGGCGGAGACGCTCTGGCAGCAGCAGCTCCAGCACATGCAGCAGGTGCAGCAGCAGCTCCAGCAGGTGCAGCGGCAACAGGAGCTTGTGCAGCAGGTGCAGGAGCAGCTCCAGAAGGTGCAGCGGCAACAGGAGCTTGTGCAACAGCTGCAGGAGCAGCAGCAGGTGCAGCAGCAACAGGAGCTTGTGCAGCAGCTGCAGCAGCAGGAGCTTGTGCAGCAGGAGCAGCAGCAGCAGGAGCAGCTGCAGCAGCTGCTCCTGCTGCTGCAGGAAGTGCAGCAGCAGCAGGAGCAGCAGCTGATGCTTCGGTTCGAGCAGCTGCAGCTAATGCAACAGGAGCATCTGGAGCAGTCGCAGCAGTTCGAGGACCTTCAGGAGCTGCGGCGGCAAGTGCATCAACTCCAGCGGCAGGTGCGGGAGGCCGGGGCGCAGCTGCAGAGCTCCCAGCGGCTGGTGCGGCTGCGTGCGGAGCGGCTGCAGGAGGCGTTCGACACCCGAGGGGACGTGTTGCTGGCGGAGTTCGAAGCCTCCATCCCGGACTTTGTGAGCGGCGCGGAGCGGCTGGCGAAGCGAGTGGAGCCGCGCCGGCTGGTCATGACCATGGCCTGGAAGGTTCTCAACGGAGCGCCCCTGAGCTGGGACGGCGTCCTGTCCGCGGTGGTGTACTGCGCGCTGCTCGTCAAGAGTCTCGGGGCCTGCGGGCGGCTGGGAGACTCGGAGAAGACGCGGCCCCTGACGGACCTGGTGGCCGCTGTGCTGCTGGCCGAACGCAGGAGCTGGCTCATGGAGCACGGAGGCTGGGTGAGGGGTTACACACCACCAACACCGCCACCACCAACACCACCAACACCACCACCACCAACACCACCACCAACACCACTACCGTCGCCAACACCAACACCACCACCAACACCACTACCACCACCAACACCACTACCGTCGCCACCACCAACACCACCACCAACACCACCACCAACACCACTACCGTCGCCACCACCAACACCACCACCAACACCACTACCACCACCAACACCACCACCAACACCACTACCGTCGCCACCACCAACACCACCACCAACACCACTACCACCACCACCACCAACACCACTACCGTCGCCACCACCAACACCACCACCAACACCACTACCGTCGCCACCATCAACACCACCGCCACCACCAACACCACCACCAACACCACCACCAACACCACTACCACCACCAACACCACCACCACCAACACCACTACCGTCGCCACCACCACCCAACACCACTACCACCACCAACACCACCACCAACACACACCACACCACACCACCCACCCCACCACCACCAACACCACTACCGTCGCCACCCACCACCAACACCACTACCACCACCAACACCACCAACACCACTACCACCACCAACACCACTACCACCACCAACACCACCACCAACACCACTACCGTCGCCACCACCAACACCACCACTAACACCAACACCACCACCGTCGCCACCGCCACCACTAACACCACTAGCCAGCCACTCACAGGGGGTGTCTTCTTCCCATATTTGAGGCACCGCAGCCTCAGCAGGGTTATCACCACTTTGTGCCATGATGTTTTCCAGGCTGAGGGATTTCCCCTCCCCCAGGTCCTCACAGAAATGCTCAGCAAATCTGCAAACCTGTTCCTGGGGGTCGTAGATTGAATCTCCGTTCTTTCCCCTAAGGATGGTAATAGGTGTGGTGCTGCAGGTTACTTTTTGATGGAATTAAAGAGCGATTTGTGATCGTGGGCCATTGAGGCAGACTCCATCTCCTCAGCAACACACGACCACCAACCATCCTTGCAGCGCCTCACGGCTCTCCGAACCTCCGAGCGAAGGCTGCGCTAAGCCTCATTCTCTGACAGTGGGATGCTGTAGAGTCTACAGCATCCCACTGTCAGAGAATGAGGCTACAGTCTACAGTGTAGACGATGAGAGTGGGCCTGTCGCTTTTTCTCAACCAGCATGAACACCACCTCTGTCAGCCAGGGTCTCTGGGGAGGTCTGGATGGTGTACCCAAAGCAGCCATTGCAGCTGCATGAGCCACAGTCCTAAACCTTGCTCATTTTCCCTCGACATCAGGAGTGGGGGATGATGCAAACCCCAGCCGCAATCGATGATGCAATTCTCGCTTACAACTTTCATCAGCGAGCTGAGACCAGGCCACTATGGGTTTGAATGGGGTCCTGGGTGTACACCCACCACCGGAGTGGGAGAATGGCAGACACATCTTACAGATGACAGATGGGCAGTGTCTCACCACCCAGTGTCTCACTACCCAGTGTCTCACCACCCAGTGTCTCACCACCCAGTGTCTCTCTACCCAGTGTCTTACTACCCAATGTCTCACTACCCAGTGTCTCACTACCCAGTGTCTCTCTACCCAGTGTCTCTCTACCCAGTGTCTCACTACCCAGTGTCTCTCTACCCAGTGTCTCACCACCCAGTGTCTCTCTACCCAGTGTCTCACTACCCAGTGTCTCACCACCCAGTGTCTCACCACCCAGTGTCTCACCACCCAGTGTCTCTCTACCCAGTGTCTCACTACCCAGTGTCTCACTACCCAGTGTCTCACTACCCAGTGTCTCACTACCCATTGTCTCACTACCCAGTGTCTCTCTATCCAGTGTCTCACTACCCAGTGTCCCACTACCCAGTGACTCACTACCCAGTGTCTCACTACCCAGTGTCTCACTACCCAGTGTCTCACACCCAGTGTCTCACTACCCAGTGTCTCACACCCAGTGTCTCACTAGCAGTGTCTCACTAGCAGTGTCTCACCACCCAGTGTCTCACTACCCAGTGTCTCACCACCCAGTGTCTCACTACCCAATGTCTCACTACCCAGTGTCTCTCTACCAAGTGTCTCTCTACCCAGTGTCTCACCACCCAGTGTCTCACTACCCAGTGTCTCACTACCCAGTGTCTCACTACCCAATGTCTCACTACCCAGTGACTCACCACCCAGTGTCTCACCACCCAGTGTCTCTCTACCCAGTGTCTCACTACCCAGTGTCTCACTACCCAGTGTCTCACTACCCAGTGTCTCTCTACCCAGTGTCTCACTACCCAGTGTCTCTCTACCCAGTGTCTCACTACCCAGTGTCTCACTACTCAGTGTCTCACTACCCAGTGTCTCACTACCCAGTGTCTCACTACCCAGTGTCTCTCTACCCAGTGTCTCACTACCCAGTGTCTCTCTATCCAGTGTCTCACTACCCAGTGTCTCACTACCCAGTGTCTCACTACCCAGTGTCTCTCTACCCAGTGTCTCACTACCCAGTGTCTCACTACCCAGTGTCTCACTACCCAGTGACCTGTGTGATGATGATGGTGGTGATGATGGTGGTGGTGATGATGATGATGGTGGTGGTGATGATGATGGTGGTGGTGGTGATGGTGGTGGTGGTGATGATGATGGTGGTGATGTTGGTGGTGATGATGATGGTGGTGATGGTGGTGATGATGATGATGGTGGTGGTGGTGATGATGATGATGGTGGTGGTGATGGTGGTGATGATGATGGTGGTGGTGATGGTGGTGATGATGATGGTGGTGGATGGTGGTGATGATGATGATGGTGGTGGTGGTGATGATGGTGATGGTGGTGGTGGTGATGGTGGTGGTGGGTGATGATGATAGTGGTGGTGATGGTGGTGTGATGATGATGGTGATGATGGTGGTGATGATGATGGTGATGATGGTGGTGGTGATGATGATGGTGATGATGATGGTGGTGATGATGATGGTGATGATGATGGTGGTGATGATGATAATGATGATGGTGGTGATGGTGGTGATGATGATGATGGTGGGGCTCCGTTCTGTTTCTCCTCCTTGGTGCTGCCACACAGGAGGGCTTCCTGCGAGCGCTCGAGCCGGGGACTCCCACCTAGGAGAGGAGCCACAGATGTCGAGCTCCGACGGGCAGCGGCAGTGGAGACGAGTAGAGAGAGAGGAGAGAGTGAGGAGAGAGTGAGGGGAGAGAGTGAGGAGAGAGAGAGAGGAGAGAGACAGAGAGAGGAGAGAGACAGAGTGAGGAGAGAGACAGAGTGAGGAGAGAGGGGAGAGAGAGAGGAGAGAGTGAGGAGAGAGAGAGTGAGGAGTGAGAGAAAGCGCATCGTAATTTCTGAATCGTGATGTAAACATTTTAAACTTGAGGGAATTCATGTCTTGGCAGTGGCAATGAGAGATGCAAACATTGAAATGGTTCGGGGCTTGAATCGGATGAACATTCAGAGGCGTTAAAACGTGCAAACTACCAACTGAAATGTTCATTATTTTAAAGAAATTCCACAAGAACAATAGTCGTGGGGTACGTGTTGCTGTGTGCGTTTACACAATTTGACTTGAAGTCTTCCCGCAGAAATCTGCTTACACAGGAACAAAACATACAGCCAAGGAATTGTGGTGACGTGTTGTTTTAAATTGTCTGAATTTTTGTAAAACACTTTTAAGTCACAACATCAGACAGTAGTTTTGATCGTTGATGAATAATGTTTGTGTGTTTAGCGTTACCGACATAAAGTGCGTGCAAGTAAGTCGTGATTTTTAAACGTAATCTTCACTTATCATGGAACACAAATCTGAGTAGTAGTAGTATCATGGCACGGAGCTGTGTGAACATACAGCTGGATACTCGCAGTCACCTCAACAACAAGTCATTCTCATGTTCTGAGAAAAGGATTATTTGAAACTCTTAGTTTTTTTCGGGAAAAAACAAGTTTTAATAAGTCATATAAATAATAAACATAAAATAATAATTTTATTAGTTATAATGTCTAAGTCACGCAGGAAAACATAAAAAATGCTAAATACCAGTGAGTGTTGACCGAGTGATTGATGTGAAACTCTCTGCAATAAATGTGACTTGTTGCGTCTCTTAAAACATCTGTGCTGTTCTCTCGCCGCCGTGCTGCAGGAACAATGTTCCTGGAGGATTGCTGCTTTTGTTTAAATCCACGTTTTACGTGACACCCGTAGTGAGTCCAACTGGGTCACAGACGTAGTGGGAGCAACGCTGCTTCACCAACTCAACACAACACCAGCTGCACTTGGGGGTGTTCAATGCCCATCTACCCCACGCTACGCAGAGGTCGCAACCGGGTACCCCATACCCGCACCCTACCCCATACCCGTACTCTACCCCATACCCGTACTCTACCACATACCCTACCTGATACCCGTACCCTACCCCGTACCCATACTCTACCTGATACCCGTACTCTACCCCATACCCTACCTGATACCCGTACTCTACCCCATACCCGTACTCTACCCCATACCCGTACTCTACCCCATACCTGTACCCTACCTGATACCCGTACCCTACCCCATACCCGTACTCTACCCCATACCCTACCTGATACCCGTACTCTACCCCATACCCGTACCCTACCTGATACCCTACCTGATACCCGTACTCTACCTGATACCCGTACTCTACCCCATACTCTACCCCATACCCATACCCTACCTAATACCCGTACCCTACCCCGTACCCATACTCTACCTGATACCCGTACTCTACCCCATACCCTACCTGATACTCGTACTCTACCCCATACCCGTACTCTACCCCATACCCGTACCCTACCTGATACCCGTACCCTACCCCATACCCGTACTCTACCCCATACCCTACCTGATACCCGTACTCTACCCCATACCCGTACCCTACCTGATACCCTACCTGATACCCGTACTCTACCTGATACCCGTACTCTACCCCATACTCTACCCCATACCCGTACTCTACCCCATACCTGTACCCTACCCGATACCCGTACCCTACCTGATACCCGTACTCTACCTGATACCCGTACTCTACCTGATACCCGTACTCTACCCCATACCCGTACTCTACCCCATACCCGTACCCTACCTGATACCCGTACTCTACCTGATACCCGTACCCTACCTGATACCCGTACTCTACCCCATACCCGTACCCTACCCAATACCCGTACTCTACCTGATAACCGTACTCTACCTGATACCCGTACTCTACCTGATACCCATACCCTACCTGATACCCGTACCCTACCTGATACCCGTACTCTACCTGATACCCTACCTGATACCCGTACCCTACCCGATACCCGTACTCTACCCCATACCCGTACCCTACCCGATACCCGTACTCTACCCCATACCTGTACCCTACCTGATACCCGTACCCTACCCATACCCTACCTGATACCCGTACCCTACCCATACCCTACCCGATACCCGTACCCTACCCGATACCCGTACCCTACCCGATACCCTACCTGATACCCTACCCGATACCCGTACCCTACCCGATACCCGGCTACCCGATACCCGTACCCTACCCGATACCCGACTACCCGTACCGGGTACGGGTAGGCCGTGAGTCACTGGTGAGTAACCGTTTGTCACTCATTTCCCAACGTCTTGTCTCTTCTCACAATTCAAGTTCCTAGAATCAACCCACCCGCGCCTGCAACATGGCTTCATCCCAGAGGTCGCAATCAGGTACCCGATACCCGTACCCTACCCGTACACGGCCGGGTACGGGTAGGGTACGGGTACTGACACTGTCTTTCTGACAGACCTGTTCTGAGGACGGCTGCTTGCGTTGTGGCCGAAACGTCGTGAGAATTGTATTTTATGACATACACACCACACACATACACCACACACACACACCACACACACACCCCACACATACACCACACACACACCCCACACACACCACACACACACACACACACACCCCACACACACCACAAGTACACACCCCACACACACACCACACACAAACACACACCACACACACACACCACACACAAACACACACACCACACACAAACACACACCCCACACACACCACACACACACCACAAACACACACACACCACACACACACACCACACACACCACACACAGTCCACTCAGCACACACTTCACAACTCACGTCTTCCTCTTGTTTTTCTTCTCTCTCTCTCCGCTCTCTCGTCTCTCTGGTGATTTCGCTAAAGTCACAGACACATGCCCCGGCAATAGCCGTAACGCAACTTTGAACAGGATTGTGGATTTGGTGTTTCGGGTCTGATTGCGCAACACAAAAGGGGTCGTTAAGTCGGAAACATTCTCAAGATTTATTGCGACATAAATTACCCGCGACATTCCACTGTGTGGTGCTGTGAGTACATTTTTATACGTACAGTACTGTATACACAAACCAACACAGAGACCCATAGACTCAGCACACAGAGACCCATAGACTCATCACACAGAGAACCATAGACCCACTACACAGAGACCCATAGACTCAGCACACAGAGACCCATAGACTCAACACACAGAGACCCACATACTCACCACACAGAGACCCACAGACTCACCACACAGAGACCCACACTCACCACAGAGACCCACAGACTCACCACACAGAGACCCACAGACTCACCACACAGAGATCCACAGACTCAACACACAGAGACCCATAGACCCACCACACAGAGACCCACAGACTCACCACACAGAGACCCACACTCACCACAGAGACCCACAGACTCACCACACAGAGACCCACAGACTCACCACACAGAGATCCACAGACTCAACACACAGAGACCCATAGACCCACCACACAGAGACCCACAGACTCACCACACAGAGACCCACAGACTCACCACACAGAGACCCATAGACTCACCACACAGAGACCCACATAATCACCACACAGAGACCCATAGACTCACTCACAGAGACCCACATAATCACGACACAGAGACCCACAGACTCACCACACAGAGACTCATCACACAGAGACCCATACACTCATCACACAGAGACCCACAGACTCACCACACATAGACCCAGAGACTCATCACACAGAACCTATAGACTCACCACACAAAGACCCACAGAATCACCACACAGAGACCCACAGACTCACCACACAGAGAACCACAGACTCACCACACAGAGACCCATAGACTCATCACACAGAGACCCACAGACTCACCACACAGAGACCCACAGACTCATCACACAGAGACCCACAGACTCACCACACAGAGACCCACATACTCACCACACAGAGACCCACATAATCACCACACAGAGACCCACAAACTCACCACACAGAGACCCACATAATCACCACACAGAGACCCATAGACTCTGAGGCAGCGTCTCTGCTGTGTTTTACAATCAGTGCTTTGGGGAATGTGAAACAAAACGGGACAACTTGTCTTGTATATTCTTGGTTCTTTCGGTAAAGTCACGTAGAAGGGAAACAATAAAATAATATTTATTTTATTATTTTACGTGACTTTACCGAAAGAACCAAGAATATGAATCTCTGAAATCACGAAAGCTTTAAATCAAAATGTAACTTAACGTAACGTGTTCCTGTCTATTGCTTTCAATAAACACAACGCACACACGCGCGTAGGAGACACCCCGTGTCGCTGCCATGCTATCGAAGGGACGTTGAACCTCAAACGTGAAAACGATAATCAATAAACAATAAACAACCAATATCACTGGTCAACAACAAACAAAAAACATTTTTTTCTGGCCTAGACTTTTGCAGCTGTTTTAGACAAATTTCAGGGTGCTGATTCCAAATCTGATCTCAGATTTGCTCTATCACATCTCATTTGTATGCTATCGGCATACACCATTTTCATTGATTGCAAGTTGTTGCGAATCAGTGACTGCTTTAGTGTTAAAATATGGTGCTGTATTTTTAGGATAGTGTGCCGGATTTGGAATCAGCAGCACCACAAAATTACCTTAAACCCGTTGGAATACCTCATGCCAGAAGCAGAGGTCGCAACCGGGTACCCGATACCCGTACCCTACCGGCTACCCGTACCCAACCGGGTACGGGTACCCGTTTGCGACCCTGGTGCGGCCGGGTACGGGTAGGCCGTGAGTTACTGGTGAGTCACCGTTTGTCACTCATTTCGGGTAGGGTACGGATAGGGAACGGGAACCTGTACCCGGCCGGGTACGGGTACGGGTACCCGTTTGCGACCTTGATACGGCCGGGTATGGGTATGGGTAAGGAATCAAAACCCGTTTGCGACCTCTGGCCAGAAGAACGAGTGTGTTGACCAGTGTTGTAATCAACGAGCAGCTGACGACGTCCCCTCCTCCCTACAGTCCGGGAACCCGCCGTGGGAACGGGGAACTTCCGGCTGTCACGGCCGCCAACCCCGAGTTGAGCGTTGGCGGCGGCGGAGGGAGTCGCCAAACAAGAATCACTTTGAGGGGGGGCCCCCTGGGGGCCGAGCCCCCCCTCTGCGGCACGCAACCGGCGAGAACGGCAGAAGCGGAGCGCTGTCCGTCCCCACTCTCCTGCGCTCTCTGCTCGCGAGGGGATTCGCCAGTCCCACGTCGCCTACGCCCCTCGTGACCTTACGCAGCCGCTCCCTCACCTGGCTCCACCACGCCGACCCCCCCCCTCCCGTCTCCGCGCCCCCCCGAGCCTCCCCCTGCACCCCCCCCCTTCTCTCCCTCGCCTCGTGTGTTCTCAAGCTGTGTTCGCGCAGCCTCTCGGCGTGTCCATGGCTCCTGGCGTTCTCCCTCTGCGCCTGCGTCTGGCCTCGAAACGCCCGCCTCTCCCAGCGCGCTCGCTCTGCCGAGTCCCACGGCTGCCGCCCGATGTCCACGGCTCTCGCTCCGCCCCCCCTCCCCCCGACTCGCGCCACGGGGCCCTCCCCGCCGCCGCGTCCTCTCTGCGGGGCTCCTGCCGCTGACGGCCTCCAGTGGAGCCCGAGGCCCGCGGGTGGCCGCCGTGCGGGCTGCTCGCTGCTGGGCCTCCGCTCCTCCGCCCTCCTGCCGCCTCCGCTGCTGCCGCCGCCAGCTCTCTCCATGGCAGATCGCTGCGGCTTCTTGTTGTTGTTGCTGTTGTTGCTGTTGTTGTTGTGGCTGTTGTTGCTCCTCCGCTCGCAGCTTGGCCTTCCGCAGCGTCGTGCTGAGTGAGGGTGGTGGTGCAGCGAGAACAGGTCCCTGTACCGTTACAACTATCACCACCATCAACACCATCACAACCATCAACACCATCACCACCATCACTACCATCACCTACGCGGGGGATCTTTGTCTGTGTATAGGTGCTGCTAACAGCACTTGATCCTATAACCTGCTAGAGGCTACACAGGGGATTTTTGTCTGTGTATTGGGGGTGATAACAGCACTTGCCCCTACAGCCTGCTAGAGGCTAATGTATAGCTACTAACAGCACTTGCCCCTACAGCCTGCTAGAGGCTACACGGGGCACCTTTGTCTGTGTATAGGTGCTACTAACAGCACTTGCCCCTACAGCCTGCTAGAGGCTACACGGGGCACCTTTGTCTGTGTACAGGTGCTACTAACAGCACTTGCCCCTACATCCTGCTAGAGGCTACACGGGGCACCTTTGTCTGTGTATAGGTGCTACTTACAGCACTTGCCCCTACAGCCTGCTAGAGGCTACACGGGGCACCTTTGTCTGTGTATAGGTGCTACTAACAGCACTTGCCCCTACATCCTGCTAGAGGCTACACGGGGCACCTTTGTCTGTGTACAGGTGCTACTAACAGTACTTGCCTCTACAGCCTGCTAGAGGCTACACGGGGCACCTTTGTCTGTGTATAGGTGCTACTAACAGCACTTGCCCCTACAGCCTGCTAGAGGCTACACGGGGCACCTTTGTCTGTGTATAGGTGCTACTAACAGCACTTGCCCCGACATCCTGCTAGAGGCTACACGGGGCACCTTTGTCTGTGTATAGTGCTACTAACAGCACTTGCCCCTACATTCTGCTAGAGGCTACACGGGGCACCTTTGTCTGTGTATAGGTGCTACTAACAGCACTTGCCCCTACAGCCTGCTAGAGGCTACACGTGACACGTCTAAAGTCTCACTCTCGCAGTCACGGGGGGGGGGGGGGTAGCAGCCCACCCCAGCCGGCCAAGGTGCGACCTCGGCCGGTTGAGGAATCTAGCCGAGACCGGTGGCACTCCCAGGGACTAGGCCTTACCGCAGGGCTCACCGGCGCAACGCTGCGTCGACGTCTTGGGAGGGGTCTTGAGTGATGTTCTCCGTCGTTGTGAGCTCACACACTCAACAATGTCCTCGTGTGGAGTGCAGCAGCAGCAGGAGGAGGAGGTCCGACGTCGCGTGCCGACGCCTCGGGCAGGAGGCTGCAGGCAGCTGCGATCTCGTGAGATTGGCAGGGCGCGTTTATAATGCGTAGTGCGGATAGGCGACCACGTGACGCGAGTGCGACTCGGATTCCGTAGAACTGATAAGACTGCGCGCTGCGCCGTAGAATCAACACTGCGGCTCAGCCGACGTTTCAGGTCCCCTGGGGGATGTGCGAGTCACGTGGTGGGGTCTGTGACGTCACGGGGCACACGGCTGACTGTTCCACTCCTGCCAAGCTCGATAATATTTTTTATATTTTTTTATTTCTCGTCACATCTCTAACGTCTTCACAGGGGCTTCAAAACAGCAACATCGAGAGCGACAAGAGGTCAGTGTACTTCCAAGCTGGTTCACCAATGTGAAGATGTCACAGACACTAACGCTGGGAAGTAACATTTAAAATTTGATTTTAAAAAAATATTGCGCTTGGAGAATGCGGGAATCGATCCCACGTATCTTCTTCTTCTTGGTTCTTTCGGTAAAGTCACGTAGAAGGGAAATAATAAAATAATAAAAATAAAACATAATAAAATAATTCTCACGACGTTTCGGCCACAACGCAAGCAGCCGTCCTCAGGTGAAGACCAGGTCTGTCGAGGCGACAGAGTCTGAATGAAACAGCACACGAGCTTGGAGCATGTATATAAGCTGGGCGTCTTGACAAAGGAATTTGCATATCAAGATGAATTTAGCATATTTATGGAAAATGCAGGAATGTGATTAGTGCTACATATGCCCGTGCATTATGCAGGATTAGCAGCATCAAAGGGAGAGGATATGGGAAATGCAGGAATGTGAATAGTGCTAATTCATCATCAAAGGAAGGGGGTAGGGGTAGCATTAATCAAGGGAAGGAGTGTTAATAGTATGTAGCTGCAGTAACTAAAACCACCACGTAAACAACTAAAGTATAAACTACATAGCATCATCAGTATACTTACTATACTCTACAATAAGCTGAGTTACTAACTGTAAGTTATACATTACAATTCTACGTCGTAAAAATTATATAATATGCTACCATCTAAACTTTATTCTCTTACATCACACGAGTCTACACCGTACTATATACTGCCATAGACAAACCCAACATTAAATTACATACTGTATTGCTATAAACCACCTTATACATTTTAATATAACACTATGTATTATTCTACCCACCCTAATGTGTATCACACTGCTATTTATTTACTATACAATTACGATACTATATATTACTTTGTTCATTGTATTAAGCATAGAGGATATGGGAAATGCAGGTATGTGAATAGTACTAATTCAGCATCAGCAGCTACATACTATTAACACTCCTTCCCTTTATTAATGCTACCCCTATCCCCTCCCTTTGATGCTGAATTAGTTTAGAGAGACACGAAACTTTAGAGAGACACGAGTCGTATTGAGGAGGCACTCTGTTTTATTGTCGCCGTCACAGGCAACGATGCCAGGGTCAGGACAGCAACAGGCTGCTTGGCCAACAACGATGCAGACGATGCCGAAGGTGATGACGTAGACTTGTGCAGCTCCATGGATTCCACTCCAAACAACAACAACGACAAATTTCGATTTAAAGCTTTCGTGACTGCAGGGATTCATCTTCTTGGTTCTTTCGGTAAAGTCACGTAGAAAGAAAATAATACAAATAAAACATAAAATAATTCTCCACCTGAAGACGGCTGCTTGCGTTGTGGCCGAAACGTCGTGAGAATAATTTTATGTTTTATTTTTATTATTTTATTATTTTCCTTCTACGTGACTTTACCGAAAGAACCAAGAAGAACAACAACGCCCCCTTCTAGGACCCTGCCAGAAGGTTCCCGGCTTACTTCACGTCCCCTCTGTCAGCCGATCCCCTGACCTGCTGACACACCGGGCTGACTTCAACTGCAGGCCCCCTTGTTGCCAGCAACCAGCGCTACACACCGTCGTGTGACCTATTCCAAGTCACTGCACACTGGCCCGTCTTCTCCATGAAGATACAAACAACACCGTGTTCTTGGTTCTTTCGGTAAAGTCACGTAGAAGGGAAATAAGAAAAATATAAAACAATAAAATTATCTTCTTGGTTCTTTCGGTAAAGTCACGTAGAATGACTTTACCGAAAGAACCAAGAAGATGAATCCCTGCAGTCACGAAAGCTTTAAATCGAAATAAAATTATACAATTTTTTTAAAATTTACTTGCTGTGGTTTTCACACCTGACGGTGATTGCTTGTGTTGCAGTCGAAAGGTCGTGAGAATTTAATTGGTTTACATTTTTATTATCCTTGCAGTCACGAAAGCTTTAAAACAAACACTGCCGTTACCTGTGACTGCACTCATCTTACTTGTGTGTGTGTGTGCATTAAAACCTGGATTGTATTTCTGAGGGCAAGAGTTTGGAATGTCTTTTGGTAAAGGAGCACGAAGTCACATTGCATCCAGACCCCCCTAAACCCTTCTAGATGCAAGTCAAAATTAACAAGTGCAATGTACAGGTTTCCCTCGCTGTCTGCGCTAGTAGAAGATGCGTTTCAAAAAGGGCACACAAAGCGACACCGCACAAGGATACAGCTGCCTGCCGAGTAGTGTGGACAGTACACACACACAATCTTGTCCTACATCCGAGCGCGTAGCCGCACGTGACTTAAGTGAAACCGCATCTCGCGAATTTTGGGTATGAACCGGCTTGCCCCATAAACAGCGCAAAATCGCACAAACAGGAAGCCGTATAATGCGAGGAGAATCTGTAGCTCTTCTCTCGCAGACGCAAACTTGGGCTGCGCGTCCTGGGAACACAATATCGGTGTGTAGCTGCAAGTTAACAGCTTCTTGGTTCTTTCGGTAAAGTCACGTAGAAGGGAAATCATAAAATAATAAAAATAAAACATATTAAAATACAATTCTCACGACGTTTCGGCCACAACGCAAGCAGAAGAACAGGTCTGTCGGAAAGACAGCGTCTGTCTTTCCGACAGACCTGTTCTTCACCTGTTCTTCTGCTTGCGTTGTGGCCAAAACGTCGTGAGAATTGTATTGTTTAATTTTTATTATTTTATTATTTCCATTCTACGTGACTTTACCGAAAGAACCAAGAAGATGAATCCCTGCAGTCACGAAAGCTTTTAATCGAAAGATAACAGCCGTTTGAATTTTGGGCCACGTCTTTAAATTTCAGGACAATGGGTTGAGAGTTGTGCAGTGAGGCCAGGATGAAAACATTTCTAGTTCCGGCCAATATCTCGTGAAGTCATACAGAATTATAACCAGTCTTGCGTTAAAGTTTACACCAAACACTCGTGCTATATAACAATAAACTAAATGCAGAACGAAACTGCTCTACAGACTCTAACGAAAAGCATTAAAACTAAGTTATTCAGATGATTTTCATCCATGTGCTAACAAAAAACGTGCTATTGAATTGGAATAAGGGCTTTCACTGTTAAACTGTGCCTCAGATTTCAGCCACGGCAGCTGAGGTTGTCTTCGGCGGTGGTTCAAGTCAGTCTAGCAGCCGTGCTTTAGGCCGTGGCTGCAGGCAGCGAGCAGTCACCTCACAGCGGGCTGCGGCAATCTCTACGGTGGCAAGTCAGGTCGGCTTACAGCAGACCGCACCTATTGAGGCATGGCGGGTCTTGTATACGTTGAGTAATGGCAAGTTGAGTTGCACTTGGGCTGTCAGTGGTAGTAGCCCTTGGCGGTTGAATGGGTAAGTGCTTGTCCCAGACAAGGCCATGGTTCAGTGGCAAACCGTGGTAGTGCTCAGAGTTTGGAATGTATCACTCGCAGACCGTGGCAAGTGGAATGGCTTAGTGGCTGACTGGGACATGTCATGGCATGTTGAAAGAGTCAGTGGCTGGTGGCTGTGGCGGGCTGTGGTGGTCCATGGTGATCTGTGGTGATCTGTGGCGGGCTGTGGTGGTCCGTGGTGATCTGTGGTGATCCGTGGTGATTTCATGTTGAGTCAGGGTGGAGAGGCGTCAGCTTGGCTCGTTTCGAGAGGCCAAGATGCAAGGCCGGACCTGATGTGGTTAAAGGGGGGGGGTTAGGCTACGACAGTAACACACGTTAACTCACATTCTCAACGATTTTCTAAGTCGTCATTATTTCTGGTGACATGGAGGGGCCTTCGTTCATAGGTGGATAAACAAAGGACTGCAAACCATCGTGGGATTTTTCATCATTATTGTAAAGTTACTCTGAGGATTACACACACTTAGTTGCCACGTGACCATTGACTCCTCCAAAGTAAGTAGAAGAACGTCGTCATTTGGAGTCACAATTCGATGAAAAAAACATTCTCTTTTTGAAACTTTTTTAGTTTTTTCTGCTTCCTTTGAAGAGTTTTGTCTGCTCCATTAGCATTCCGCATACACACACTCAGACATGCTCTATCCACTGCGAGATGAAGGCCTCTCCGAAGCTGCCGCCATCCCTCACGCTCGCACAACAATGAATCTAGCACACACACTCGGATATCCTCGCTCCGTCGACCCCGCAAGTGGACGTGTTCCCACTCCGCCGTGAGTGTCGCTCACGGCGAGGTAGCAACACTCGGCACTGCCAGGTGCAGACCATCTCGCGCTCTCACACCTACATCACCCGGAGAGCTACGGTGGTCATCACTCATCAAGGCCTCGATACAGAACGTTGCTTTCTCTGTGTGCCTATGTTTGTTCCCTCTCTCTATGTATCTCTGTGATATCTGTCTGCTTATATGTCTGTCTATATGTTTCTGGTTCTGTGTTTTTATCTCTCTCTCTCAAATGTAGTATTCTCAGGAAGAACATAATCAACCAGGTAGGGTGTAGACTGTTATGTTATCCGACTCTCTGTTGTATTACATTCCATTTCTAAGTATACTAGATTTGTGTTTCTATTTCATTTATTCCTGATGATGATTGCTTGTGTTGCAATCGAAACGTCGTATGCTAGTATTTAATTTATTACTTTCTCTTTACACGTGACTTTACCGAAAGAACCAAAGAGTAATTCCTGCAGTCACGAAAGCTCCAAATTAAGATTGTACTTAGCAGGCTCAAATCGCTGCTTAGCTTCCTAGACAGACCCAGTGGAGGTGAGGCACATCCATGGATGGTTTCATCGTGGGAAAACGTGAAAGGCGTGCGAGTCAGAAACACGTGCGCTTGTGCCGGCCGTGGTTTCGATGCTTTGTCCTTACCTGGAGGAACCCACTTGGGTAGAGGCGATGCGGTGGCACGAGCCGCGACGCCGGCTTCGTTGAACACGGACGGGGGGAGGCGCTTCGCTGATTGCCGAGGGGCAGGATCTGGCCCGACATCCGCCCCGGCTCCACGCGCCGCGCCCGTTGTTCTGCTGCCCCTGGCCACGGCGGCTTTGCTCCCTCTCCTGTCGGCGGTGGCGGCGGTGACCCTGGGCACCTTGAACTTCCAGGAGGGCTTCTTGTGGTCGCTGTCATCGCTGTCCGACTTCCCAGCGGACTCCGAGGACTCGCCCGTCTCGTTGTCTGTCGTGTTTTAGACAACATGTGATTACCCGCCGTCGTCGTCGCTGCATTGTGGACACTGTTGTTTCATATTTCTGATCGGTTAGAATTACTTTACCAAATAAAAAAATAAAAGCAAGTATTCCAATGTGGTCATGGCACATATTGAATGTTTGCCAAATATTACTATTGAAAATTTCTTTTGGGAACAATACAGTCGTAGTAATAGTGCTACAGAGTCAACTGAAGCTTCAAATCAAGATTTTATCTCGACTTTGAAAAATCAATAAAGAATACGATACGATTTAGGAAAAAACCAGCAGGAGACTTTGGTGCAGAAGATGCAGACCTGTGTGGTTTGAACAGAGGGCAACACATCAGCATCCTCAGTGGCCTGGCACTGCCATGCAAAACTAAACAACTTTGTGTCATCAGGTAAGGCCCACTGAGCCATACGTCTCTTCTTCAGAAGCGACTTGGCTATAACAAATGGTAGCTCAAGAAAGTGGCCAATTATCACGTGGAAATGTATCGCGGCGAAATATTCTAAATGTGGAGGGAAAACTGGAGGACCTGGAGAAAAATCCACGTGATCACGGGGAGAGACACGCAAACTCCAAATATACAGCAGCAGGTGTCAGGGACGGGATCGAACCCACGACCTCCTGTACACCAGGCGAGGTAGTTAACATCTCCTAGCCACCGTACAAACACATAGATTCCCCGTACAGCCATTCAGAGGCTGTTGTGGCAGCTGCTGTGAGCGAGCACGTACGAAGGTCGGCACGGCATACATGGGGGTAGATGGCCAGCACCACGCCTGGAATTGCACCAGGTACTCATTTGAGGCTGAGTCGACCTCGGAGAGGCCCAGGACTGGTTCATATAATCGTTACTGGTGTTGGCAGTGAGCACCATACATGTCCACACGCGTGCAAACATACAGAAAGCCACAAATCTGTAGAGTCTCATACCGGGTGGATCGTCTGTGTTGACGGTGGCACTGCCCACGGCTTCGTGTGAAATCTCCTGCGAAGACGCCGCCACTTCCGTCTGATCAGCAGCGAGGGCAAGGATCTCTTTGAGCTCCCTCTCAAAGAGAAGCTCGTCGTCCAGGGACGGTCTGTGCAGAGTGGCGTAAAGTGCGGTTGCAAACGACGACAATGCACAGAGGTTGGTGTGGGCAGTGCAATCTTCTTTTTTAAATCCTTTATATTAAGTTCGCTTGCGTGCTTGCGTGCTTGCTTGCTTACGACCGTGCAAATCTTTCGGTCGTTTTTTAACCCACTTCCCGTGATCTAATCGAGCTGACATTTTCCACACAGACTCGTTGTGCGAGACAATTAATGTTCGTGAACATTTTTTTCCAAAATGTTACACTTTTTAGGACAAAAATATTATATTTAATTACCAATTGCTTAATGGTGCAATGCAATCATCTGACCCATAGGTGGCAGCCATCTCAAGCCAGAGGACGAGAGGACTCTAGCCGCCACGCATATAAAGGATTTAGAGTGAAAAACTTTGTTTTTACTGGTTATACTTATCTTCTCATATATAAGAGTCTCCGCGCGTTTGCGGGGGATTTGGCTCTCGGACGGTGGGCTTCACGTAGAAATAACATTGCCGGCCGGCACGCCCTAAGCCCCGCGGTGGGAATAGGCTATTCCGTTTCCCCATCCGTAAAGTTTAAAGTTGTTTAATTAACACATTTGTGCGGTTTCTATTATTAATTACTTACTTATTGCTCGAAATCGACCGTACCAAGTGACGCCAATTGCGTGGGGGGGGGGGGTAGACACTGCCAAGTGATGCGCGTTCGCACAAACTCATTTCCTTTTACGCGTTTTACAGGCAAGACGTACATACGTAACTCTGCGGATATTTCTTCACAGTGTCATGTCCTCTTCGCCCCCCCCCCCCCCAACACGATGTGTCCACTTTATACTACAGACTCCGTAGATAATGATATTTTACTGCTTACATTACATTATTCTTGCACGGGCGGGGGATGCTGAGGGGGGGTAGCGGCCCAGCCCCTAGCCTGGCAACGTGCCAACTCCGCCGCCTCGCCAATGTAGGCCAGGACGGGGGCTACGCATGGCACAAGGCCTCAACACGCCTATGCTAAGTACAAAGTTCCTTGCTTCTTACGCTAACAACTCAAGTCCATTGTTTACTATTGTTAAAACACATTAGTTTACAAACATTACAATAATCATGTTTGTGTGCTGATAAGAAATATGCTTCATTGCTTAATATTATGAAACAAATACGTTGCCAGATATTACTATATATATCTTTGTGTGCACATACCAACTCTGGTTCATTGTTTATCTCTCATTTACACTTATCGATGGAAACACTTATCTGTTTCCATCGCTCACGTCACGCTATTTACTCATACGTAGTACTGCTGTAGTATTCTTGAATGAGACCGACACTTCGTAGAGGCCACACGCTTTTATTCCGATAACACTAGTCCTCAGGACTCACTGGGGAAACAGTCCCACACACACAACCTAGGGAGGTACAGCCTCCGGCTCTATTCTCATTTCTCTCCTTCCCTAGCCTCCAGCTACTCTGTTACTCTCTTCCCTAGCCTACAGCTACGCAGCTACTCTCTTCCCTAGCCTACAGCTACTCAGCTACAATCTCTTCCCTAGCCTACAGCTACTCAGCCCACTCAGTTCCAGCGGGGCGGCATCCTTGAGGCTTGGGGTCCAGGATCTCCGGCTCTCCTCCTTCAGCTTCTCCTCCGATCGACCCCTCCGCTCTCCGGGAGCCGTCTTATATATCCCCTCTCTCTGAGGGGCGGGGGTGTCTCGGGCCCTGGCTCTCGCCAGCCCCCTCCCCTCAGAGCCGTTCCAACCACCTCTCGTCCCTGTCAATCCGGGCCGGTCCAGACCGGTACGTACCTCTCCCCTAGCTTGTGTGACCTGTGTGACCTGTGTCAACCTTGGTGTCAACCTTGACCACCACATCACCCCCCCCTATACAGCACGCAGCCGTCCCGGCTGCATCACTATCCACATCCCAACCCTAACTCGCGAACCAGGGATTCTGAACACGACAATAACAATGCGTGAGCCTCAACACAACAATAACAACAACAGAACAACAACACAACTATCCCCGATAATTTACCCCAACCCCCCTGTACACAAGAACACCCAGGACACACCACACCAACGAACAAGGTGACTCGAACACCCAGGCCCCGTGAGGAGGCAGTGTGTCTGCGACAGGTCTCAGGAGAACCTGAGACCCTTCGAACGAGTCCGTGTGGCGGGTCCATCGCCAGAAGCCAGCGTTCCTTGCGGAGGGTCAGGAGGGGCCAGATGACGGGCGTCCGGCACGTTTCGAGGCCCCGGGGACACAGCCCGCGAGCCGTCTTCCTGCTGGACAGGCGGCCGGCTCGCTTCCCGCTCCTCTGGCGAGACCACCCTAGGTGGACTCACACCTGCAGCATCCGAAAGAGTGGCAGGGGGTTTTGGAACAACAAGGGGGTCACGAGGCCCATCCCCCAACCTGCCGGACACGTCACGCGGCCGGCCCCTGCGAGATGAAGGTGTGTGAGTGCGTGGTGCGACATAGGGCTTCAGGCGCGAGGGGTGCACGTACCAAGAACGCCGTCCGCACGCGACCCTAACACACTGGTCCCGAACGACCCGAACAATGTCGACCGGCCCCCGCCAGGGCCGCAGCAATTTCGATGACGTCGACAGCGGCACCTGCGGGCAGTGCAGCCACGCCTTATCCCCTACCGCCCATTTATACACCGTAACCCGGCGATCATACAGACGCTCATTGGCCCGTTGCCTTGCCCTGGAATTTTCCTGCGCGGCCACCCTCGCCTCGACCAACTTCCGAATATTGAACTGAGCGTGTTCGGACAGTTTCGAGCGAGAAGCCGCAGACTGTACCCGCAATTGCACCTCCATGGGGGGGTCGCTTCCTGCCGTACATTAAGTAGAAGGGCGAATAGCCCGTGGCCGCGTGAGGCGCCAACCTATATGCGGCCAGAACTCCGGGAATCTTCAGGTCCCAATCCAACTGTGTGTCGTCCACCTGATGACACAACATAGAGGTAATGGTCCGGTGTAGACGTTCGACCATACCATCGGTCTGCGGGTGGTAGGGGGAAGTCCGGACCTTCTGTGTGCACAAAAGGTCACAAACCTCCCGCAGAAGATTTGACGAAAAGTTCTTTCCCTGGTCGGTTAGCAGCCGTTTCGGGGCACCCTTATCCAGGACGTAGCCCTGGAGAAACGCCTCCGCAATGGCTGCCGCCGACTGGTTGGGGAGGGGCCAGGCCATAGGCCAACGGGTGAAATATTCAACCCCAATCAGCAGGTACTTATTTCCCCGAGCGGTGACAGGGAAGGGACCCAGAATGTCAAGAGCCACCAACTCATTAACCCGGGACACCTGAATGGACTGAAGGGGTGGGCAAGCCGCCCTAGCCGGGTGTTTCCGCCGCGCACACTGTGTGCAACTATTCAAAAGGTCGGCGACATCGCGCGCCATTCCCGGCCAAAAAAAATCCAATTGCAGTGTAGCGAGCGTTTTGTGAATACCCAAATGCAGGATGCGTTCGTGCGCCGCCCACACGGCCCTGCCCCGCAGGGCGGTGGGAACGACGATTCTGTAACGCCCCGAGCTGGCGTCCCATGACATGAGGAGACCCTCCCGCAACCTGACAGTACCTACCCTTTCCTGACAATCTCCCCCTCTCTCCGCACGACGGCGTAACCTGAGGAGGGAATTGTCTTCCATCTGAAACCGTCCCCATTCGTCCAGAGGCAGATCGAGGAGTGAGTCGCGAGCGACCAACACCTGCGAGTCCCCCTCGGCGACAGGTTCCCTATCGACCACCCCTGCTGCCGCTGCCAAGGGAGAAGCCGGAGCGGTACTCGTGGCCGATTTGCATCTCCCCGAGCCCATAAAACACGCGCACCCATCACCCGGAGGAAGGCGTGACAAGCCATCCGCGTTTAAATGTTGTGTCCCCTTCCGGTACACCACCGTGAACGTGTAGTTCTGTAGGACCTCAAGCCAACGTGACAGCTGGCCGGACGGCTGGTCTATTTTCAACGCATACTGTAGCGCGGCGTGATCGGAACGAACCATAAAATGCCTACCGTACAGGTACGGTCGATATTGTTGAACAAACACGACAATAGCGAGCAGTTCACGGCGGGTGACGCAATAACGTTGCTGTGCCGGAGACAGGACTCTACTGCCGTAGGCAACGACCCGTTCGACCCCGTTGACAACCTGCGAAAGCACCGCGCCGATGCCGGTATTGCTGGCATCGGTGTCCAGGATGAAGGGCAACGTGAAATCGGGATAGCACAAGGGAGGAGCTCGGACAAGGGCATCGCGAAGCGCCCTGAACGCCCTGTCTTCCTCTTCCCCCCAATGGAATTTAGCCCCCTTAGCCGTCAGAGCATGAAGGGGTTTGGCGATCGTCGCAAACCCCTCAACAAACCGGCGGTAATAGGACGCAAAGCCTATAAAGCTGCGGACTTCCCCCACAGACGTGGGCGTAGGCCACGACCTTACACAGTCAGTTTTAGCAGGATCGGTGGCTATACCCGTAGAACTGACAACGTGGCCGAGGTACCGCACCGATTCACGCAACAGGAAACATTTCTGAGGCTTAAATTTAAGGTTAGCCGATCGCACTCTGAGAAATACAGCCCGCAGTCTGTCCAGATGTTCCTCAAACGTACGGCTGAAAATAATCACGTCGTCCAGATATATAAGACAAGAGTCCCACTGCAGGCCAGCGAGGACCAGTTCCATCAATCTCTGGAACGTCGCTGGAGCTGAGTGCAATCCCATGGGCAACCGGTTGAACTGATAAAGGCCCTGTGGCGTACGGAACGCGGTCATAGGTTTGGAAGCGTCATCCAAGGGCAGTTGCCAAAACCCCGACAAAAGGTCCAAGGTTGAAAAATACCGTGCCCCCGCCAAGGCATCGAGCGACTCGTCCATGCGAGGGAGTGGATATGCGTCCGCCAGCGAAACCTTGTTAAGCTTCCGAAAATCCACACAAAACCTCAAACTGCCATCATGTTTTTTAACAAGCACAATGGGCGCACCCCATGGCCTGTTGGAGGGAGCCACAATGTCTGCGGCAAGCATGTCATTCACTGCCAACCGGACATGTTCCTTCTCTGCCGGACTCAATCGGAACGGATTTTGCCGAATGGGAGCGGAATCCCCCGTATCGATGTGGTGTTTCAATAGATTAGTGCACCCAACATCGAATTTGTGTTTGCTAAAAACATCGGGAAAATCACGAAGCAACATGCGCAGCTTGAATCTTTGTGACTCTGAAAGATTTTCAGCCCCTGAACAGAGAGAATCCATCCATGCCTCATCGACCCCCACCTGCGTTCCGGACGTCGGCGCCTCACCGACATGAGCTGCAACGGAGTCAGTGTGCAGCGGCAGCGACGCATGTGCAATGACAGCTCCTCGGTGCACGACCTTCGTCCGCAACCCCGCATTCAGCACCTGAATGAAGGGCTGTCCGTCTCTAGGCACAAGCGTTTGTGCACCCACCAGGTCCAACCCTCGCTCGGTCGTATTTGAAGGAGACAACAAAACCCCCGACGTAGTGTCTGCCTCCAGTGGTTTGCGTAACTGAAGCGGTATCAGCATCTGCGCACCCGGCGGAATCCGCACGGTTTCAGACGCCATAGCCGGAACAGTCGTGCAAGCTGTGCGCAGCCGGTTTGGTGAGGGCAGAAACGCCATCCGGCGGCCCGAAGGAAGCTCGATGCAGCCTTTGTCAATCAAAATTTTGATGGGCATCCTCCCCAAGAAATCCGTACCCAACAGACAGGGAACGGCCAAGGCATCGGAAACCAAAATGGGACCAGATAATTTAATGTCGCCAATACAAATTTGTGCAGTTATTTGGCCAATAATCCCCAGGGAACCCCCATTTGCCGCAAAGCAAGGGACGGAGAACGGGGTGAGTGCCTGACATCTCTTTGGTAACACGTTGTATATGAGGTCGGAGATTATAGTAGCCGAAGCCCCCGTATCGACCAACAATCGAAATTGAATTCCCTCAATATCCCCGAGAATAACCGACGAGCCCGTCGCCGCGGCCACGACCCTGTGGGCCAACTCGGACCACTGAACCGCGCGAAGTGGCCCCCGAACATCAGCCCCATTCCGCTCCCCACCCCTCAACGCAACGCGATTTACTGGCGCGCCGATTCGCGGTGTATGAGATGCGGGCAGGGACCGTGTGCGTGAGGTGTCGCGACATGCCTGGGGGTCTTGTGGAGCGGCCGGCGGACGGGCGGACGATGGTGGATGACCCGAAGCCCGGCGCCGGGGTGCTGGGCAACCCGATGCCAGGTGACCCAGCTGGCCACAGTTGTAGCACGTGACTCCAGCCCACGCCCGCGGGGATCCGTGTCTCCCCCGGGTTTCCCCTTGGCGAGGCCGGTCGGCCCCCCTCCAACTGGCGGCCCGCTGTGACGCGAAGGCCTGGGTATCCGGGACCTCGTCAACTCTTGCAGCGGCGCACGCAGCCACCTGCCCATCCCGCTGGAGGAGCAACTCTGTGTGCAGGTAATGTGCCGCCCCCAGCGAGGAAAGGTTAGCTTCATCTTTGACGTGGATGGCAATCCTCAGTTCCCGAGCCAGCAGCAGCAACTTCTCAAGCACGATGGAGTCCAGGCCCACATCGTCCATTCGAGGATAGGCTGCTTGAGCCAACGCCATCAGTGCACTCTGATAGGCAAGAGGTGTCTCGTCCGCCTCCCTCTTCCGACTGGCGAAACGATGTCTAGTTTCGGATGGAGGTCCATACACTAAGGCCATCCGATCGAGGGCCTCCTGCAAAGTGGAGCGTTGCCTCCGTGGAATAAGGAGGAACGTGGCCAAGGCCACGTCGTCCAAGGCGGAAGGCAGGGCTCGGAGAGCAATGTCAGCAGACCACCCAGCCGTCTCGGCATTTGCCACGAAACGGCGTGAAAAAGCAGCCCAGTCCCCCCCCTTTGCCGTGAAAACCTGAAGCGAAGGCAAGCGCTGTTGCAGCGCCGGGATGTAGTCCCCCCTCGAAGACAGCAGCGTCCCAAGTGCAGTATATGAAGCATCTTCCGGCGGCAGAATATCCGACCGAATCGGCGGGCACCTACCCGAAAACTCTGCTTCTCCCGATGTAAGGCCGCAGATGGCGGATGTGACGCGGGCCACCTCTGCCCCCTGACCTCCTGGGCGGTTGACGTCATGTCCCCCGGAAGCGGTGACCCCCCCGGCGGAAGTGACGTCATCCCCGGCGGCCGCATCCCCAGCGGAAGTGACGTCTCCCCCTCCGGAGGTGACGTCAAAGTTTTGCGCGGGAATGGCGCGTTTCTCGGCGGGAACCCGTCCCATCCTCCGGCCTGGTACTCCATCCGGCGCTCCCGCTCCCCCCAGCGTGAGCTCGTCGAGGATGGAGGCAGCGGCATGGAGGAGACCGGCCAGCCGGGCATGGGCTGACTGGGTCGCCCATCCCGACGTCGGCGGACTCCTGGAGGGCCCCGGAGAACCCGAGCCCGCCCCCGCAGACCCGTCCCCCGGAAATGGCGCTCCCGCCTCCGGCTCAGCATCTCCCTCGACGTCCTTCTCCTGGCCCCTGGTGAGCGCCTTCTGTCTTGTCTCCATGTCGGCGAGGTTCTTTGGCCGCTTCTAACACCAGTTGTAGTATTCTTGAATGAGACCGAGACTTCGTAGAGGCCACACGCTTTTATTCCGATAACACTAGTCCTCAGGACTCACTGGGGGAACAGTCCCACACACACAACCTAGGGAGGTACAGCCTCCAGCTCTATTCTCATTCCTCTCCATCCCTAGCCTCCAGCTACTCTGTTACTCTCTTCCCTAGCCTACAGCTACTCAGCTACTCTCTTCCCTAGCCTACAGCTACTCAGCCCTCTCTTCCCTAGCCTACAGCTACTCAGCCCACTCAGTTCCAGCGGGGCGGCATCCTCGAGGCTTGGGGGTCCAGGATCTCCGGTCGCACCTCCTTCAGCTTCTCCTCAGATCGACCCCTCCGCTCTCCGGGAGCCGTCTTATATATCCCCTCTCTCTGAGGGGCGGGGGTGTCTCGGGCCCTGGCTCTCGCCAGCCCCCTCCCCTCAGAGCCGTTCCAACCACCTCTCGTCCCTGTCGATCCGGGCCGGTCCAGACCGGTACGTACCTCTCCCCTAGCTTGTGTGACCTGTGTGACCTGTGTCAACCTTGGTGTCAACCTTGACCACCACACCTTCACATGCCAGAACTGTCTAATACAATTCCAAGTACGCGCATGAGCATTTGCTCCCTTGCATACGTGACCAGAGTGCTAGAGGATGATGGAGCAAAGACGGGTACGCATGGGGAAGGCTTCCTTCCCTTGTTGGAGAAGAGTGTGTGTGCATTTGGCATCTTGTCTTCGATTCAACACCATTGATCACGGCTGTCTCGCTTGAGTGCACACCGAGGCAGGGGCCTCGGTTTGATGGGATTGTGTGCGGCTAAGGGTTGACACAACTCCTCCTGCACCTACCTCCCTCTCTCCCCTTCAGCCAAAGGGCGAGGTAGAGATATCGGCTCCGTGGCCAAGGCCATCCAGAATCAGCTGGACATTAACGCCACCTCCATGATGGACGAATCCAGCACAGTTAACAGGTACGTTGTTTGGAAGTAAACTTCCAAGGCATGCAGTGTGGAAGCATCACCGGGACTTCTCAGAGCCTCACTGCTGTGCTTTGAGATTCAGTCTTGTTTAATTGGCCATTCCAATTTGACAGTGAGGTTTAGTGTATTTTTCCACGAAAACTTTTGGATATTGTGTTATTGTTGGACAAATTGTGTGTGCACGTTGGGGAAAATGGACAGGCTTATTTCATGGTGTGTAGGTGTAAATTCGAGATCGGGTTAGTCTGTGTCCATTTAATTAGTGTCCAGATAACACCGCAGTTATGCAAATGTCTTGGTGCATTATATCGAGAGTCATCCTTCTGATTCCTATTGTTTTCACATAAATTGTTGCAATTGTTTATACGAGTTATGTTTAGTGTATTTTTTTGTCATGGTTTTGTTTGCACAGGCTGGCTCACTATGCTCTCTCTATCTCTCAGGGTTTTGTATGAAGAGGACCGACGAATCCTGTCAATACTTTTGCCATCCCAACCCTTAGCTGCTCACACACAAGGCTGAAGAGCTGCATATGCATGCAAAGTTTTTCTTCATAGTGCATATAAAATGTAAAAATTTTAGTAAATCAAATGGTCCTGTAGTGCCATATTTATGGCATTTAGCAGATGCTTATATTAATTATATTGCTGTATCCATAACATTGTTATATAGTAAATGGCATTCACTTATTTTGCTTTCACCTGCACATCAAACACATTTTCCTTTCATCTTAATTTCCCACTTTAAAAGCCTACCTTCTTTATCCCGTCTTCACTTTTCATTTGTCCTCTGCTGCTTATTCGCACCTCCGATTAGCACGGTGGCTACGTACGGTAAGAAAGATGTTCAACGCACATATGGTCAATTCCTATTCTTAGGTTTTTTCGGTAAAGTCACGTAGGTAAAACATTAAAATTAATAAAAGTTAAATAAAATTTAAATAAAAAAATAAAAATAAAATAAAAATCACGACGTTTCGGAGGCAACACAAGTCTCCGTCATCAGGTGGGACCGTCACAGCCAGATTTGCTGCATCAAGTGAGGCAATGATTCAAGATGTAATCCCTTAAAAGCAAGTTGAGGGGGGAGGAGAGGGGGGGGGGAGCTCATCAGAATGTGGTAGCCAATGAATGGAACGTATCGGGAGGGAGGGGGGTAAAGTCACCTACGTGACTTTACCGAAAAAACCTAAGAATATGAATCCTTGCAGTCACGAAAGCTTCAAATCTAGAATGGTCAATTCCTTTCCCTCACAGTCAACATTTTCATCTCTTGCCCGCTGTGCATCTAAATGTTTTTGTTGACCACGTTGTCCCGTGACTTGTGATGAGCATCCCTTCACTCGATCTGTCATACATTTTAGGTGATATAAAACACCATGTTTTCTATTTGTGTATTTTTGTGCTTATATTACCTAATGCCATTGATCAAATAACCCAGAACGCAGCCGATCTCGTTATATTTGAGAAATGAGAGCTGGTTATGAGCGCGGAGATGTTTTGATGGGTAACCGCTGTGAATAACGGCCGTTATAGGCTGCAGAGTTGCATTGTGGCCAGTGCAGCAACATCCATTGTTATACTCTACGCTTATGCTCCCTGACTTCACTTGTAAATATTTATCAACGTGGTGACGTGTGGTCAAATAACCCCTACAACTTGAGAATGAGGGATGCCCATGAAAGGGAGAAGGGGGAGTGCAGCCATTTGAGGCTGTCACTGGGAGAAGGGAATGAAATGTGGTCATGGTTGAAACAATTAAAATGAGACAAACCACACGTGTGCTGTGGGTTTTGGTGTAATTTGTGGTACTTTGCTTGTGCCGTCTCCATGATCGATTTTTGGGTTAGGCCATGTCAAGATCTCTCCAAATCTGACATTGGGAGCTCGACACAGCCAAACACATTGTAACGTGTACATGCGTTTAACTCGCCAATTTACTATTGTATGAGCTTACCAATAAGTTGAAAAATACAAATGTATCAATTATATACGTTTAGTTTGAAGCTACCCCCCCCCCCCCCCGGTGGCCAAAGCTACGAGTTGGGGCTTCCTTGACAATCCCCATGAGATGTTAGTTTAACACGTAGGCTTTTGCGACCACTATCCATAATTAAGGGTTTTTTGTTTGTTAGATCGCGTATATAAATGTATAACTGTCGTTAAACCCGCCACCACCCGACACAGCCAACTAGTAAGGGTTGTCATATAAACAGAACATGCCAATTCGTCACTAGTACAGCGCTAACCGGTGTGTTGGAGAGCCATTTAGTTGTAAGCTAGTTAATTACTGGCGAAACGTCGTACTCAGATTGTAAATGTTGTGGCGTGGCTCTCCAACACAGCGGTTAGTGCTGTACTAGTACACTACACAATATATACTACACTATACACTAGTGCTGTACTTGTACACTACACAATATATACTACACTATACACTACACTATATACTAGTGCTGTACTAGTACACTACACTATACACTACACAACTATACACTATACCACTACACTACTATACACTACACTACACACTAGTGCTGTACTAGTGACGAATTGGCCACGTTCTGTTTACGTGACAACCCTTACTAGTTGGCTGTGTCGGGTGGTGGCAGGTTTAACGACACAATATTTACGCGATCTAACCCAAAATAAAAACTTGTATTGTGGATGAGATACTTTTTGACAGTGTAAAAGAACAAAAGCTTATTTAAAACGGAGCGCCCCTACAGCGTTAAATGTTGGAGACCGTGAGCGTAATAGTGTGATTAGGGAAGATGAGCCGCGACCTATGGCCCTAGGTGCGACCGTGCGAGACGAATCAAATATTGGGGCTCCACCTGACCGAATGCCGTACCCCCTGAGGTGATGTCGTTACTACGCCACTGAGTGTTACATTTCGTTGTGAGGATTGTTCTTCACTTTACAGGTGAGCTGAAACGATAACAATTGGCGCGTTGTGCTCACGTGAAAATTGTTTCGCTGGATCGGGTGGTGGAGGGCTCCTAACCCCGCACCTCCGGTTAGCACGGTACATACGGTGCGAAATAAGTTCAACATTCACTCAATCGCATAGATTTGCTCAGATCATCAAGTGGTGTGACCCAACAATCAACCGAGTTATTCACTGCAAAACCTACGTGCTAAGTGAACCGTCTTCGTTATGTAACAGTGTGTAGCACAAATACGTGAATAAGTGTGTTGGTAATGAGTAATGAAGGCTACAACATCCCTCAAAGCGGCGGTGTTTGTGACGCCGCGTGAGGCCAGCGTGGTCGCCTCCACACGGCGCGTGTGGCGCTAGCGGAGACAATGCAGTGCCCGTCTGTACATTCGGCATATATATGTGTGTGTCGTGATACGCTGGTGGTTATTATGTCGGCATCTGTTTGCTGCTCAAAGGCGAATAATTTAAGCCGCGACCTTAAGCGATTCGCGTCACGATGATGCTCGTGAGCGGGCACCGTGAGCGAGCCGAGCGCACATTGTCAATGAACGGTGACGTCACTGCTCACGAGCGATTATTTCTTTCGCCGTTTCTCTCCACCGCAGCACTCATCCCCCCGCACCACCTCCACCCGGCTCCCCCTCGCCGAGGGAGAGCCACAGCGATCGCCGTCCCGCCGCCCGCGCCGCTCGCTCTCCACGCCTTGTATCGTTCTATTGATAAGAATTAGGCATCATCGACATTATCAAAAACATCACCATCATTACCATCGTGTGTCCCTGACGCTTCGGGGAGAGGCGTGGGGGCCGGAGCGACCGTCATGTGCAAGCGGCTCGGGCCGTGAGCGCGCTGCTGCTGCTGCTGGTGGTGCCGGGATGGGGACAGGCAGGAACACACGGCTCTTCCTGCCCTACATTCTGCTGCTGCTGATGTCTCCACGCGGCCAGCAAGCACTGCTGGGTTCTGACTCTGGACACGGTCAGTGCTGCTGGCTGTGGTGTTTTTTTATGATGGGGGGGTAATCGCTCCTCACCCAATGCCTCTTCACCCTAACCTCGACTCATCAGCACCGCAAGTCGAGTCAAAGCGTTGGCGGTCTCTGCCATGACGAGCATCTGCTGCTACATAATTGGGTTGATCGGGTCTGTATGCCGCGCGTATTAGTGAGCCGTTTGTATTGACTGTACATGCATTAGTTATAGCGGCTGTGTGTGTGTGTACGGAGCGTTGTGTTTCATCAGCTGTGCGTTCTTTGCATCAGCTGTTTGCGTAGCGCACGGTGTGTGTGTGTTTTATCAAGTTTTTGTGCGTGGTATCTCAGCGGGGTTAAATCAGCCGTGTGCGTGTTTGGCAACTCCGCAGTGAGGAGGTGGCTATTGTTGTATATGTTGGGTATGAAAATTTGTTATGTTGTATGCGTGCGTGGGTGAAATTATTATGTTGTATATGTGGGTTATGAATATTCAGTGGAAATAATAATAATTAAATGAAATTTGGCCAAATGTGTAATTATCCGGAAATATGTTAATTATGTAATTACGCACATTTTAATTATGCCAATTCAAGAGGTAATCGTATTAATTATGCGAGTGGGTGTAATTATGATAATGCAAGTCGTTATGATAACCAGACCCGGTTCACCCCGTTATCGCTTTAACATTTACTGAGTATGTATTAGTGTGTTTATTAAGGTCACCAAGTTCAAATCTCAACGCAGAAGCAGATCTTATGCATAGATTTCAGGAAAGAATCACACAACCACTTCTGTATTGATCAATTTATTACTAATTCAACCTTAACTATGATATAGTATGCGAACTCTCAATCCCGGAACGTCAATACGGCATCAATACAGTATCATCAACGATTGTCTGATTTCACTTTGACAACGGCACATGGATCCCGCATAACGCGATGGTTCTTAGTGAGAGAGAGAGTCGTTAAAACATGCAAATACTATGCTAAGAAAACCTTAACGTTAATAAATGATTATACTCAATATTGTTCACGCAGTACCGCCCTCCTTATTGATCATACGCAACCCTTATCACGTTGTTAACACCTTGGGTCACGGAACAGTTGAATATTCTGTAGAGGATGCGAGTACGTGCGGCGATTATGACTGAAAGATACTTGAAAGATTATACGGCGATAAAACAAAACAATCAAAAACAGTTATTATTCTTAAAGGCACCAATCTCAACAGATACATCGGCAGGTTATCTGACAACAGAACGGCTTGGAGTAAGGGCCTGCGACGGTGCTCCTTTTCCGAAGCTCGTTATCTTATACCAAGTTTACTAATTGGGGACCAGATCACCTGATAAGGGTCCGGTGGGCCACCACTCCCCACGTGAGCGTGGCTCGGCGGAAGGAGGTGCCAAGAATCAGTTCGTATTGATGGATCTGTTGGGAATTTATGCGATTAAGAGTACAGCCCACTAAATATTAAAGATAAAAATTACGAATACTCTTATAAACGACGGATGGCCATCACTCGGTCTCGTTGTGATGCCTTCCCAGCCACGGATGGCTCATGGGTTCGAGTGTTTTTGAGTTGTCTTGAATAGTCAGTGTTCGGAGTCGATTCTTTATGTCAAACAGACGCCTGGTGTTCGTGTGGTGAGGGGGCGGTGCGCGTCATACGTAGCAGTCGCTCCCCTGTCACCGTGGTGAATTGGCTCGGATGGCTGTTGATACGCTGTCGCAGTTCGGAACCCGGTCGGTAGGTGGCGCCCACAACTCGCTCGTAGCGTGCAGCGCGGGATCGTCGCCAAGTCGCGACGCTCACCACCGGCGGCAGCGGAGACCTCCGGCTCGGCAGAGGTTGGCGAGCTGAAGATGAGTCGAGTCGACCCGCTGGTCGCAGCTCGCTCCTGAGTCGACCCTCCCGGTCGAGCTCGCTCCTGGGTCGACCCGCTGGTCGCCCTCGCTCCTGAGTCGACCCTCTGGTCGCACTCCTGAGTGGACCCGCTGGTCGCGCTCCTGAGTGGACCCACTGGTCGCACTCGTTCCTGAGTCGACCCTCCCGGTCGAGCTTCTGAGTGGACCCTCCCGTCGCACTGGTTTCCAATGCTCAGGATCCTTTACTTTATGCTGAAAAATCCCCTTGGATCCCGCCCCCAAGGCGGGGCTTCCGATTTTTGCTGTGTCAGGATCTGTCCGTAGGCAGGTGTGTCCATGTGTGTGTCCGTACGTCCGTATGTCCTTGTGTGCATCACCCACGATATATTCCGTTGTCACACTCCCTCCATAAACCCACGAGCAAACAATCAGACGTTACAAATTGCCTCGAGGTCGTCTCTCTGTCTGGGTTCAATATTATCTCTTGTCTGGCCTTCTTCATGAACCCAAAACACAGACGTTACAAATCGTCTCATAGGCGTCTTTGTTCGTGTTGCACAACCTGGAGGGGGCAACACTCTCTCCGACCCGGCGCACAAAGAAATGGTCAAAAGTTTTAAGTTAACATTTGTCCCTTACTATTTCACAGTTATGATTCTGTATGTAACCTAAGGTCTGTCGTTTCCCATCGTGGTGTTTGACTCCAGTGGAGGTGTTTCCCCGAGCGTATACACACTCCATCCCGCGCTGCGGGGATACAAAGACGGCCGGGATCCCCCTTTCTCTCCGACCCTGGGTTTAACATCGTTTTTATTATGTATTATATTCCACCTGGTGGTGATTCATCCCGTTATCCTGGCTTTTCCATAAGTTTTACTTTGTCTTTTTATGCATATACTTATTACTATAAATTTATTCCCGATATCTTAGGTTAAGGGGTAAGTTTTTTGATCCTAGGAATTCGTATTCCTTGGTGCCTGCATGGTTATATAAGCGGAATATAGTTTACGTTGAATAGCGTTAACATTGATGTTATGTGCGATATTATGTATTGTGATGTCTTTAACTTAACTTGTTTGTCAGAGCTTTACTGACACAAAGCTGTATTTCATAGCCGCAGTCTTTGCCCCACCCTATCTCTGCTCGCCGTTGTTGTTGCCTGCCGTTAATTCAAGGCCTCATTAATCTCCGTCACTCCTGAGTAGGTGAGGGCGGTTGAACCTTGGAGTCAGTTCTGGTTTTTGTCTGCCTGCTTCTTCTTGTGTCCCCTGACCCCGGGAGTTATTATTCTACTTATGGCCTGTCGAAGCCCCACTCGCTGTTGCTGGCTGGTGTTGTTCCCGGCTTTTTGCTTACGTTTGCAGTTCGCCGTGCTCTTAATTTCCTTCCCTCGTCAACCTTATATCGACTATTCGCTCCTGTCTGGGTGCGATTCAATTTTGACTTAGGAAGGTTCTGATTGTCATATGCTTCGGGTCGAGTTGTATAGAAAGTATTGAAGTATGGAAATAACATTTCATATTGACTTAATGATGGTGATGGTTCAGTAGGCGTAACTTGTGGCCTGGTTTAATTGGAGTGGGTGTGAATATCAATAACTTTAGCCTACTCTGTTGTTAAATTCCGACTTTAACGTTACTTTAATAGCAATACAGAATAATTGAGCTTTTTGTCTTAACTAGGCGAATGCGAACTTCTGGTGACCCCCGCAGCCGTGTTGTTCAATTGGGTCTTGTGCCTTGAGAGATATACAACCCTCTTTTAAATCACCTCTCCCCCTGTCCAACCTTCTGCTCTGGGAGTGTTTATTCTTGATTCCAGGTCCAAGGCCCCCTCACATCCAGACGCGCAGGGTTGTTTACCTCAGCTCCCCCCCTGTGCACGTGTTCTAACTAGCTCGGAATTCCTGAACACACAATCAGTGATGATTCCGGGCTTTCTGTGGTTGTGATTTAGACAAAGGCGCCTCTGTTTTCTTCCATTGCCTTTGAGTCGACACTGCCCTATTATTTGCCCATGTGCTGAGGTCATAGAATTCGTTTTGACTTCAGTAATATTAACATTCAGTATTGGATTAGCAAATGGGCAATGGTTCATTGATGTAGCTCGCAGCCTGGTCTCCAATTTGAGCGAGCGCGAGGATCGATAATTTAGCCTACTCTGTTGTTGAATTTCGAATTTTGACGTTACTTTAAAACCATGCAGGATGGTTGGGCTTTTTGCCTTAACTATGTCTGGCTGACACTCCCACTGTCTCTGCCGCCTGCACGGGTGACATGTGCCCGTTCATCAGGCCCCATCTTCCCCCGAAGCAAGGTTGTAAATTCTGCCATCCTAGCCCTCCTCCGGTTCATTACTTAACAACACCTGGTGTTTTGCAGTTTGCTGCGCTTGGTGTTTTTCACTCATTAAAAAAAAACAAGTAAAAAGATAATATATAAAAATCATCAAATATTATTAATCTCAATTATGGAAGAAGGTTTAGGATACAACATACCGCCCTTTTAAAAATGACCAGTGGTCAAATGGCCACGGGTTATTTTTAAAAATATGTATACCCTTCTTCCATCATGAACCATCGATTGTCCTCAAGTTTTGCTGCTATTCCTTATAACGCGCGCGTACGTGTCACAACTTAACAGGTTATATGTGACAAGAGAGAAAAAAAAAATTCTAAAGGAAGGTAAAACGATAAGGGAGGGAACGTTATTCTATTGACTACATGTTATAGGAGATATCGTTAAAAAGATAGTCTCTATGGTTATTCTTGGGTGGCATCATCAGGCCTTGGCTCCCTTCTAGCTTGACAAGGTACGTTAGCAGGAGCGTGAGCAGGAGGGCTGCCATTCCCTGGAAAACATGTTACATATTATTGTAGTGTGATAAGCCCATTAGTTTAGTCCCCCCCTTTTTCACCTTTATTCCTCATCTCGCTCCACCAGCACAGGGTACGGTTTGATTTGGTTGATGTGCACCCACTTGTATTGCTGCTCTCTTCCTGTCTTTGTGATTTTTAGCTGATATACGACTGGAGACATTTTGTCAACCACCTCGTGTGGTCCTGTCCAGGAAGGCAGGAATTTCCTGCACTTCTGTTTCCTTTTCTCGTAATTGAGGTACCACACCTGGTCTCCTAGCTGGTATTCTGCGTGGCTGGCTTTTTGGTCATAGTATGCTTTGCTCCCCTGAGCCTCTACTTGCAACTGGTCCCTGACCATAGCGAATGTGCTCTGTAGGTGACTATTGAGTCCCGTCAGGTATTCAGTTGGCGTCATTGCCGTCGGGGTCTCGTCCTCCGCTGGGACATATAACAGGTGTACTGGGAGGGTCATTAGCCTCCCTGTCATGATCTCGAAGGGTGTCCTGCCTGTAGCTCGGTTGGGTGTGGCTCGCATGGCCATCAAGACTAGGGGTAGTTTCGTATCCCAGTCGCGGCCCGTGGTAGACACATATTTCTTTAGGAGGCTCACGATGGTCCTGTTGGCTCTTTCCACCTGTCCTGAGGATTGTGGATGGTATGCGACATGTAATTGTCTTTTTACTCCCAACATCTTCCACACTTCTGTGATGACCTCGGCTGTGAAGTGGCTTCCTTTGTCTGAATCGATCGTTGACGGTAGGCCCCATCTACTGAATATTTGGTTAATCAGTAGTATAGCGGTTGTTTCCGCGGTGTTGTTGGGTGCTGGTAGACACTCTGTCCATTTAGAGAATGCACAGGTCCA